>PVKU01003172.1:0-86459 GCA_004027475.1 Anoura caudifer
TAAGAAAATAAATGATCCCAAAATAGTGAAATTTGAGAGCGAGAAATCAAAGATACAAGGAATAAGTTTTCATTGATTGGTGATGATATACACAAATCCAAGCCTTTTCCATTTTAAAAGTGTGCTATCCTATTGGTTAAGAAAACACATTAAGATACATTTTTGTCCTGACCATGATATTCACATACAATATAATAGTCAAATATGCCTTGTTTTTCGCACTACAAAAGAGATCTACTGTGGTGGATGGAAAATTAACTAAAAGTGATGAGGGGTCATATCTTTAAAAGACATATGGCTGTTGAAAAATATGGTTGAATCACACTGGTTGACTTTTTCTGTAAATGGGTTAAAATTTACACACCACTGGAGATCTGTTTAAGAGCATGTGGGTTAAACACACTGAATCTCCATCCCAAACACAGTGAGGCAGCTACAAGTCAAACATAATGACACTGCTGATTAATTAGATACTCCTACCCCCAGCACTTCAGAGTGATTTATGGAGACACATCTCCAGGCTGATCCATTGTGCTGACTGGATTAATGGAGTGAGCTGGAAAAATTCACTGGCGACAGTATCTGGCAGCCCAGCAAAACATTAACCCTTGGAGTTTTCTTATCTAGCCTATTGACAGAATATTAATTATGACAAAAAACGCATGTCTCACCTAATTATCTTTTGATAGCTTGGCTTATACTTGGTATATAAATATAGGTGTATATATTGGGTTGGATATTTGGGTATATTGAAATTCCTTGCATTAGAAAGAAATTGCACATAAACAGTCAAGAACAGAATTAAACTGTGTATCCACTGTGGGAAGGGAACTGTGGGAGCATATCTTTCCTCTTCATCACATGCTCAGAGACATTGAAATTTCTTACAGAGGGAAGGCAACATAAAAATTCTTTTCCAAAAGGCAATATTCCCATTGCATTAAGAAATTATCGATGTGTAAGTTGCCCGGTGGTAGTGATTTTGGCATAAAGAGAAATCCTGCTTTCTCTTTATGAGGAAAAGAGGAAAGAAAGAGACATCATTGATATATAAGCAATTAAATTAGAAATATTCTGAAGTGCGCCTAATCCAAAGTGAGTGCATTAGCACACAGGTTGCTTTTGGTGTACACAAACGAAGTAGCATGTATATCTGAATCTCAACATTGAACAGCTTCCTGGAGCTATTTTAGCACATTATTTAAAACTATGTAATATCAAAATTGAGTCTTCCCTAAAGTATCAACAATTATGAGACATATCAATAAGTTCAACTTTAATTATTTTTGTTATTAGATCCATCCCATTTATATTTTCTAAATGTATTAGACTAAACACATGTAAATACAGCTTTTAAGTGGACCTGGTTTAAAGGTCTCTGGGTAGAAAAGTGTCTTTTTATTGAGTGAGAGCTGGAACCAGCCAAATAATAAACTCCTAATTGAGCACTTTTCACTGAAACCAAATGAACACAAAGTTAATTAATTAAAATATTTATAAAAACTAAGTTAGCTTTAACCGTATCGTAAGCATAACATAAGGAAGTTTGCAAAAGTCTGGATAATTTAAAGAACGCTGCTTACTTTTATGGTGACTCGAGGCTCCCACTTTGAGGGCTTAGATAGTTTGTTGTAGATTTTCTTCATTCTAATGAAGGTGTAAAAGAAAGGAAAAGCAAAACTGACTAAATCTAAGCTCCTAAATTTTTATTGCTCAAACCATCAACAAATGGAAACTTAACACAGGCTTTAATGCCCACAGCCAAGCCACGCCTCACGGAGCCGATATGGTAGGTCAAAGCCAAAGCTGCCATCCGAAACCTGCCACGCTGGCATTCCTGACGGTTCTGCAGAGGTCGCCCCCAGTCAGTGGTTCTCCGGGGGCCACTTTTCAGCGCGCAGAGACGTTACTGGTTGTCCGAAGTGAGTAATGTTCTACTGACTACTGGTGGGCAAAGCTCAGCTGATGAATTATATCCCAGAATGCACAAGGTAGCCACAGAGTCAATGACGCTGAGGTTGAGAAATCCTGCCCTATGTAGAATACGTGTCAATAATTTTATTTGACATTTTCAAAGAAACTCATTACTGGTGAGAATCTTACCTAAGAGTAAATGTTAAGACTCGCTGAGCAGTTATTACGAAAGGCATTAGTATACAGCTTAGAAAACAAAAGGACTGGGAAAACTGGGGAAGTAAGCGTAGAACTATTAATACTCTCAAAGGATGTCCTCATTGAAACAGCCCCAAGATAGAAAGGGGCCCCAAAAGTAGAGTACAGACTAGTCAATGAATTCACTGATAAATTCCAGATGCAGACTTTTAAATTTGAATATCTTGGACTTCTAAGATCATATATTATCTAAAGAGGTTACTAAGTGCCAGAAAAAAGTGCTTGTGAATAATGCTGAGAGTATGAATAGAATTAAGGAAGAAATTAATAGCCCTCCTAGTGTACAGCATTATTAAGTATCACAGGTTTATAGAGTAAGTACCACCACCGATTACACATGACTGAAGTTAAATGGTGCATGTGACAAAACTGTTTCATTTTCTTTTCCAAATTACTAAAATATTTTCAAGCCAAACTGCTCATCTCGCATATTGTTCAAAGGCTCTGTTTAGCAGAAAGAAGACTCAAAATATAGTGGCTCTCTCTTCAAGCCTTTCAATTTTAATATCATATTTTATTATTAACAGGAATAACAGTCTTCATAAATGACTGTTTCTCACTTGGGAAGGACTTGTTCAAGTTACAAATCTACTAAAATTTTTCTAAGTTCAAATGTACTCCTGGTGCAGTCAAATCAAGTCCAATCCAGCCTTTCCCAGCAATTCCCGCTTACAAACATGTTTTTCACTTAGAACAATTAGAGAACTTAAATTTGTATCACTTATTTTGGCACTTAATGCTACACCCATAATGTTTTCTTAACCAATTATTTTCCACTTCTTTTTTGTCTTCCCAGTAAGATTATAACCATCATATCATGTCTCTTATAATGATAAATGTTTGGTAAATATTGGAGAATGAAAGAAGGAAGGAAAGGAGAAAAGAAGGGAGAGAGGGGACAAAAGGAGAAAAAAGAAAGGGAAGAAAAAAAGGGAGAAAGAGAGAGAGATTGTGGAAAAGGGAGGGGAAAAGGAGGGAAGGAGTCACAGAGGTAGGAAGAGTCTTTTATATCATTTTCTTCTGTTATTCGGGAGTAAAATGTTTCCCTAACTCCCCCGTAGAAGGAAAATGTTTTCAACTGGCTCAGGGATGCTGAAATCTATCCATTTTAACTCATCAGTACAGATTCTGCTCCCTTACACCTAGGCGTAATAATATTTGAGGTTTCTCTAGGTTTTTTCATTCAAGACCAGTAATTCTAAACTCTAACAGTGCAAGCCTGTCCTAGGGAAGAGTATTAGAATGTGGGACAGGGTTAACTTGAAATCCATAATAAATTTACCATAATTACATATTTATTAAAAAAGCTTTACTTTCATAAAATACAGAAAGTAAAGCTCCTACAGTCAGAGTAGGCTTCTTAAACCAGATTTGAGCAAATTATGTTCCCCTCTTAAACCCTTAAATACCTTCCTGTTTCCTGGAAGATAAATTCCAATTCTTACATTACATTAGGCTGTCCTTTGTACCTGTTTAATTTCTTCTCTTTTTAGTCCCTAATTCAGACTCGGAGATTGAACCAAACCAAACTTGTCCTCCTTTCCCGGATGCCCCATGCCCTCTCTTCCTACCTGCTCTGTGCACATACTTGCTAACCTCAACCCAGTTCCCAAGCCTGCTGCCCCCCAACACACGGATAAGTGGGTGGACACACCTGTGCATTCCGTATCTACTTCCTACTTCACTTCCTGCAAGGACTATTCTGGGGCGCAAGCTGCTTCAGGGCGGGCGTCAGGCCTGTGGGTTTCTCTGAGTGCCTGGCACATCTTCCTGTGTCCCCTCCGCCCCCCGACAGGCTGCACACTCCAGTGAGATCACACGCGTGGCTCATGTGTATGTTTGGTGAAGACCCTTTTTTTCCACTCTTGCTGCCCTGGCATTCCCAGTACCTAGGACTGAGTCAGGCAGATATGTTTTTTAATAAATCCTTGTTAAATTAAATCAAAACAAACTTAATTACATAAATTTAAGTTTAATATGTGGCAGAGCTACCCAGAAAAATTTATTTTGATTAAAAGGAAATTTGGCATTTTAAGGATTAGTAAACACCTGTGCTCAAATCTCCGTAGCTTCTCAATACCTTTCTTCTGTAAGGGAAGTCACTTTACATTTCACTAGATCTTTCTACTTACGAGAGTTAGCTTAAGACAGATGTCAAAAATTCCTGTGGTGACTCAGTGGTTACACACTCCTCCCAAAACACTACCCCTCCACTCCAAAAATAACCACTTTAATCTGTAACATTTTACTGTCCACAGTGTCTCTTTACTGAAATGTCTTCCAATTAAGTTTTGCTTTTCCTTTCTGAAAATTGAAGAAATACATAATCATTGGTAAAGATGGGAAAAGCATGGAAGTATAAGAAAACAGTGATCACACTTGTGATCCCAACCTGCAGAGTGGCCTCGATAACGTGTGGCTGAGTTGCTGTCCATTTTCCTGCACATCTAGTTTTACACAGTTCAGATGATCTGGGTAAATGGATTACATCCTGCATTTAAAACATGATTTTATACCAAAGCATTGCCTCGTGCCATGATGCCACCATCTTTGTACACTAAATTTTAGAAGGTTACATGATACTCTTTGGTGACTCCAGCACACCTGACTTCCCTCTTTCCCGAGCAGTGGTCATGTAGATGTTTCTCAGTGCATGAAGTTGTTCTTGCTTTCAAGAAACACAGGCTATGGAGCCCCTTGTAATATTTTCCTCCCTTCCTTCTTTATGTAACTTGCCATTTAAGAGTTGCTTCAGTAAAATGCTACTATTTAGAGAACTGTGCATGAATAACACAGGTGGGAACGTGGGGGAAGAACCATGGTTGCTTCCGCCTTACGTATTGCTGATAAACACAGTCATGACTTGGAGAATGACAGCCAGTCACTTAATTGGCTTAAAACCTTTGCCCTCAGATTCGGTGAAATGGTGAGTTTAAAATTGCCAGCAGCGAGAGATGCAGCAGCTCTTGATATTTAAGTGAGTAGAAGTACTTTCTGCACCGCTGGCCTGAAAATCAATCATTCCCGAAACAAGAAAGGCACAGTGCCTGCAGGGCAGTAACCTGGTAGGACGACAACACCAATAACAACGCGGATTTCACTGAGCAGGTTTCCGAGTTCCAGAGGTGTGCTGGCACGGGGCCAGGCTTTCCCACAAGTCGGCGGATTATAGGAACACCTATTAACATGTCTATGCAATGAACTTTTCTAGATGAGCGCATTCTTGGCCAAAAAGGTCAGGAACATGTCTGGTAAGAAAAGTTGTGTATGCCAACAATTTGCTTCCAGTATTGATAAAAGAGAAAAAGTCAAATAACTGGATTCGATAGTTTTTGCAGTTTGACCTCCTGGAACAGGGGGATAAGAAACCCAAGTTCTGTAAGGGCTCAATTATAAAGGACTTTGACAATGAGACCCTCTTCCTCGGTCACAGAGGCTGGATCCCCATCAGAAGATGAGATAAGGGCCCTGGCTGGTGTGGCTCAGTGGATTGAGTACAGGCGTGTGAACCAAAGGGTTGCCGGTTTGAATCCCAGTCAGGGCACATGCCTGGGTTGTGGACCAGGTCCCCAGAAGGGGGCGCACTTGAGGCAACCACACATTGATATTTCTCTCCTTCTTTCTCCCTACCTTCCCCTCTCTCTTAAAAAAAAAGATGAGACAAGTAATTACATAGCAAGGATACCTTGTTAGGATTTTCTGTCTGTTTTAGAGATACTGCATTTCTCATCTACAAATAGAGTCCAGGAAAGGGTAAGAACTCCAGCTTTATTTGTACTGTTAGACTAGAATTCAAGGAATCTTTTTCTTTGTTAAAGACAGCAATGGAAATAAAACAGGAATAGCCCTGGTCTTAGATGTAAGTCCGGGGATTTGACCCTCACATAGCCCAGGGGGAAAGGTCTCATAGTTGGGAGAAGAGGAAATACAGGAATCTCTGTAGGGAGGCAGGACAGAAGGAGGAGGGTCCTGGAGGAATACGGACCCCAGCACTAGTCCAGATAACAAGTGCCCCAAGGAGGCTCTGCTGTCCCTGGGCTGGGACCACTGCAGACCTGGGAGAACTGACCGCACCTGACGCAGGTGGTCAGACAGGCAGGTGGGCTTCTGAGAGGACGCGCCTGGGCTGCCACCCACATTTTCCACATACCTGGGCTCACAGGTGGCAGTACCAGCTGGCAAATGAAAAAGAAGACGTTTCTGTGTATCATTTACTCTCATAAATTGTCTTCTCATACGTATAAAGTTGATTCTCAACACTTGTACAGATGATTTAACTCTGTTGTTTTCACTTAACTGTAATGATTCTCTTTTTATTAAAAAATGTTTAAGTTATAATTTTCTGTATTGTTTGTATAGACAATCCAGGTTTTTGAATGACATAATGTTTTAGCTTGAATATCTAAGGAAATGCAAACAAAATTTCCAGGAACAAAGAAATGAACTCTCATTTTGTACTTAAATTCTCTATATTTAAAAAAATCTACTTTAAAAAATCATTTGAATAGAAAATTTGAGAAATTCAGAGAGAAATTATTTTTAAACTACTAATAATTTTAAGTAAATAGATTGTTTTATCTACCTAGCACTAAAGACATTATTGTATAAAATAACACTTTTCTATACATTTAGAATAATCTTAAATATCTAATATCATTTCATATTTTAAGTGTGTGCATGTTTCATGTAGCTATGAGGAGAAAAGCTGTCATAAAAAATCATCATTTTATTTTAAGTCAATGTCCTTTCTTGATCTTTTACGAAGCATGTTCTCAGGAAGTGGGTCTCTAAGCAAAAATGCTCTCAAGTGGCTTCCCATTTGGTGGAGCAGAGATAACACGTATGAAGGACCCACCCAAAACTTGTTGTGGAGGGAGAGAACAGGGAAAACTAACATGGAGTAAAATGAGGTTTATTTTCAATGATGAGGAAAGGGTGCAGGCAGCTGGCTCCTCTGACTTATCTGTGGTGAATGGATTCCCCACAACAGTGAAAACTGGACAGTGGCTAACCTTTCCTCCAGTAAAGGTTCAGGATTTATGGTACCAAACTGCACAGTATCAATATTTAACTGTAGTTTGAAATCCAAATAAGGTCATTTTGAAGTAATCCCACATTGCCCATGTAAACTATACATTTATGTACCTTGGAAATTCCGTCATAAATAGGAATGCCTTATGCATTTGAGTCGAAAGAGGTAAGGTTTATCCGAGTGGTCCTCAGTGAGGGTGATTTCGCTCCTCCGTGGACATTTGGGAACATCTGGAGATCTTTGTGCGGCTGCAGCTGGGGGAGGGGTGCTGCTGGCATCTAGTGGGTAGAGGCCAGGGATGCTGCTGAACATCCTGCAGTGCATGGGACAGCCCCCCAGCAACGTCATCGGCCCAAAATGTTAATTGAGGGTACCGAGGTTCAGAAGTTTATCTCCACATGCATCTGTTCAATGTTCAAAGGGAGTATTAGCTCAAAGGAAAAGACTGGCCAAAAAGTTAGGAGAGTCTGTAACACAAGAGATTAGCCTGTTCTGCAATCCCATGTACATTTTAGATAAATTTAAATCCTTTAATTAAAAAGTTTTCAAGTCCTTTTCCAATTTAGCCCGATTTGGAATCACTTTCCTCAAAATACACCGTTTACACCGGTCAGTGTCTCCTCAGCGTCCCACGAAGAGGGCTAGGGTATATTTAACGCCACGCCATTATTTCTCCTGTTCTTTTAATGTCCTTTTCTCTATGCCTTTCCATTCTAGCTATGCAAATATTTTATAGCCTCTGATAGTTGGGCAAATGCATGCCTTTTCTTAAAAATTAAAAAAAAAAAAACCCTGAACTTTTGTACCTTTGTTCCTCTGCCACATAGTTTAGCATTTGATTGGTGCCCTTTCTTTGTCTTCTGATGGGTTAGGTCTTGTTTTTATCTAGACTCTGTGCTCTGGAGGGTAAGAACCAGGTACCATCCTGGAGCTACAGGATTCTTTTGGTATTTTACACAGAGCAGCGTACACAGTAAATGTGCACCAAATTCTCCTTATTTTATTGATTTATTCCTTTAGCATGGTAGGAAAACAAAGGGTGGAGAGCAGTAGGAAGAAAAGAAAAAACATCAAGAGAAAATGGGCCTTGCAGCAAATTTAATAATTTTTTTCTCAGTGATCTTTGCTCGTGTCTGATGCGTCTCTCTTATAATTTAATCTAATTAACTTCCATTTTACCCTGCCTCAGCCTGTACTTACGGATGTTAAAAGAAGTTACTATTTTCTAAGAAATACCAAGCAAGTTAAAAGCTGTCATTTTCTCCGTGCTCACTGGAGAGAGCAGCCCGGATTCTAGCATCAGAGGGTGAGGGCTGCCTCCGTCTCTGGGGACAGACTCCCCAGGTTGGAATCCCAGTTCCCCCCTTATTAACCGTGTGGAACTAGGGAAGCCAGTTATCCTCTCTGACTCAGATGTGTCGCTATTACACGGGAATATTAAGAGCGACCAGTTCGGATGGTTGTTTTGACGACTAAGTGAGGTAATCGATGTGAAGGGCTTAGGACGGAGCCGCCCGAGGGCTGAGGGCTCAGGAAATGTTAGATTGCCTCATTACCCCAAACATCACTTAATCCTGGGATCCCTCAAGATCTTATCTGTTAACATGACCTTAGATCTCAGATCTTCAAATCATCTTAGCATTTCAAACATGGAATACCATCCTTTAAATGAAATTATTTTCTTTCTCAACGACTCCAGAAATAATATTACAGCTCATCGTGCTTCGCTGGGCAGATTCACATCCTTCTCAAATGTATGTTATCTTTTTAAATCGATCTCACCTAAAAATCTGAAATCAAGAATAAAAATGTTCTTAATCTCACATACTATAAATCTGCTTTTGTGCATTCATAAACACTGGGTTCATGGTGAAATAAATTAGCGCTGTAAAGTACACATATGTCAACAATTACTGAGTGCAATAATTTAAGGCCTGATTCACTAAACTTTCCTTCAGCCAATAGGCACTCTTGCACAAGAACTGTGATTTAGGGGCAGAAAGGACCGAAGTATAAATATCGCAGACTCCATCTTTCAGATCCCAAAGTGCTACCATGTTCGGAGTACGAGTTCCTACACGTGTGGCACGCCCAATTAGCTCCCTCCCACCGACGGTTATTTATGCCATCATTTCCCCCGGATCAGTTCTGATTTATAAATAAGCATGCTTGTTGAAAGCAAAGTAGAAGCATGATTTAACCCAAGGTAAGAAAAATGTGTAGGTTTAGTTTATCAAAACTTGTAATAAGCATTGGTGAAAAAAAATTCACCCACACAATAAATGGCAGAGTGTTTAAGCTTTACCTGCTTGATTTAGAAGGGCAATTATTTCGGCATCCATTCTTCTGCTTTTTAAACGTAAAGCCTTAATTGACCAATCCTGACTTACCGTGGTGTAACACAAAACTTCTCAGCATGGCTAGATATCCGACTTCCTAATATTTCACCTGGATTGATTTTTTTTTAAATTTATGGAAACCATTTTAAAAGTATGACTCTAAGAGAAAACACTTATATGTTAGAGACAAATAGCACATGTGAATTTCTGCAAATTATAAAAGGGAGGAGAGGACATCCCTGTCAGTAAAGAGGACTTGAGAGAAGCAATAGGCTACTCAAATTCAGCGACTAAGATCCTTTACAAGCTCCCTTCTCCCTTCATCGCAGATTGACAGACAACCAGCAAATAAACGTGCAACGATAGCAACAACCACCCAGAAAAGGGAAAGGTTGAAATGTGTGGAATGTGTTGTTCCAGTCCTGTCCTATGAAGAAAGTGGAAAAAGTCTAGCTTAGCACTCTGATCAGACAGGCAATGGTATGTGAATTCAGGTCTGTTATTGGTAAGTACGAAAACTGCAGTGGCTGCCGGACCGGCTGCAGCCGTGCCTCACTGCCAGCCTACGCGGTATGTTTCCCGTGGATCATTTCCCCCGGAAATGCTGCTTTAATTTCGTGCTTCTGCACTAAACGTTCAGGCCTTACTACCTGTGTAATCTTGAGAAAGGGACCCTTTCTGATTCTCAGTTTCTTTATCAGCAGAATCTCTTGTACGAGTTTAATGAGATAATGCATGTGAACATTGTAGAAGCTAAGCACATGTGAATTTATGAATCTGAAATGTTTCTGTTTTTAGGAGAAGCGTATTACTATGGCTCATCAGAAATTCAGTTAGGCAGAAATCCAAAAGAATTGAATAAAATGTATTGAATCGTACGGTAATCACCTATTACAGATCTGCTTTTCCCCAATTTCTCCAACACCGATGATCTTGATACTATTTGCAGATTAATTTTCTTAAACAGCGTCCCTTAGGGTGTCACTCCTCTATACAAAAACCTTCCATGGTTTTAAGTTGCTTAAGAAATGGGGATAAACTCTTACCAATTCAAGGCCCAACCCCACCTGCCACCTCCTCTCCACGGCTTCCAATACTCAAGGTCAAACTGGATCATGAGCTGCCTTCAAACACTCTCATTGTTTCCCTGCCTTTGCTTATGTTCCTTCCCTCCTGCTATTTGGACTTGTTGAAATTCTACTGAATCAGTTTCTCAATAACTATGTGATAAATTGAACAAAAATTAATGTTAACTATAACTTGTTCTCTAAGGCTACAAGATGATCTGTTGCATTCCTAAAGGTTTACAATTAATCGAATCTGGGTTAAAATAAAAAGCAGTTTAGTGTGAAAAAATAGTCCAAAGTTTATTTCAGGGGTGACTGAACATTTAACTTTTCAGTTGGTTGAGCCCATGTCAAAAAGACGTGAGCAATGTGTCACTTTGCACTTCTGTAGAGCTGCCCAGGAGGCCGTCACTGCTCTAATGAAGACACGGCGTGGAAAGTGTGTAGGACGTGTTCATGAAGACTTGGGACACTGCAAGCAAACCGCACCCCACATACCTTCTGCTGAGCAAACTAATAATTTTATTAAAGCCACGGGCAAATCCATGCCTTCTTTCTAAATTTGGATGCTAGAATGAATAAAGTAAATGCACAAGAAAATAGCACGCATATTTTTAATATTCAAAATGAGATGGAGAAGCGCAGGAGACTGCGGTGAAGATCACATCTGAGTAGTTGCACTGATGTGCTGTGACATGATTTGTCCACAGAGGCCACAGATTGAAAATTGACTCTAAACCGAAAATTAATCTAAAAGTGCTACTCATATAATTCACAGGCAGGAATTCTGGCATGTCCAAAGAGTCCTGCAAGTTCAAGAGAGTTTGACCACATTTTATAGCGATTATTTAGATTAAGTCAACCCATCTCCCATCTTATAGGTCTGATTTGCTCTTTGCAAGTCTTTCACAAATGCAAGTCCTGAGTGTGCTTGTTGAAGGGGCGCATGAGTGCGTGAACATTCTGGACAGCAGTGATGTAATTATCTCACTCTTACAGACAGCTCAAGATTATTTGTAATGGAATCCAAAGGTCTCTCTCTTCTGTTTTTGAAAACAAGGACTAAGTTTATTCATTCAGCCCTTCCCAAGTGCCAGACATAAGGCTAAGCACCGGGGATGGACATGAATAATGAGACAAAGTCCTTGCCTAGATGATCTTGTGGTCAAAGTAAAAAGAAAACGGAAAGTTTCAGATTTATAGGGGAGTTGTCTGAGGAGGTTATCCGTCAAGAGAGACTTTGTGTTGAAGTTTAGAAGACAGAGACAGGGGAGTATTGTTTGAGAAAAATATGAAGGCTCTGGCCACTGAAACATTTCTACAAAGATCTATGAGTGTTAACATTACTTTTGTTTGCAATTTTTGATTTTTTCTTGAGTTGTCCTCATTCCAATTTTGGGATCTCCATCTACATAAAAAAGCATCATATCCCAATTTCAGAATCATTTCCCTTTCCCTTTCCATCATTTCCCTTGTCCTAACCAGTTAATAAAACTGATAATCTAAGGTTGTTGTAAATGGGACCTTAAAATTTTGCACTTATTTTTATATTGAGGGTTATCTTTTGTCAGAAATGTTACCAATAACAAATACTCCGGATTGAAAGCAATTGTTACCTCTGAGGGACTTAACAGGATAAAGAGAAAAGAAACATCACTTCTTATTTGACCTACATCTGTATATTTATAATGATTATATAAACTTTTGTGATTAAAAGTAGATTACAAAGTACAAATACCACAAAAAGAAGCAAACATTTACTGGTTTGAGGCCACACTCAGAAAACTGAACCAACCTAAAAACACTGATACTAACTCTTGTCATTTGAAAGAAGAAGGGCCACGGTGTCTTGGCAGTTATGGCGAAAGTGCAGTATGACCTTCTAGTCAAACAGTAGTGATATGGAAGAAGTGGTTGAGTATGGTCTACACAACCAACTGATAAAACTCTCACCAGAATAGCTGCATGGCTAAATACCTTTCATTGTGTTTTCCCAATGTTTGAATAAACACACGCATTTCACAGGTTTATATTTAAATGTGCAAAGAGTCATTGGGAAAAGACTCACAGCCTTGCCATGTATCTGAACACGCACTGTGGCCATTGCTCATTTGTAATGCTGACTGTATCTCTGAGAAACTAATGCCGATAATTCTTCTTGGTAAACCATATTATCTAAACCTGCGTTTCACGTGGCCTCTTAAAACCTGACCCTCCGTCTACAGTTGAAGGAGCTTAAATGTGAAAGTTGTAGATCAAGGCCCGAGAATGTGGAAGATGTGATTGGCAGTGATTGCGGAGCTTCTTAAATATTGGACTTCATAATTTCATCAGTCCTGCAAAGTTCTGCCCCATTCTTTTTCTAGTTCTCCAAATATATGTGCACATAATTTTTCATGTACTTATATATGGCTTAATATATGTTCATGCTCCTTTTTACATTTTCCATCATTTTTTCTAACTTGATTCCACGTATATTCAGCATTTACTAAGCCTCTCTTCTGTTCTATCTAATTTACCCTGATGCCCATCCACTGAATTCTCAATTTTAGATATTGCTTTTTTCCAGACATCTAGAATTTCTTTTTATTTTAAAAATACATTCCAGGGCTCTGGTAAGATTTTCCATGCTGGCACACCTATTTTCTTCAGCACATTAATCGTAGTTATTTTAAACCCATATCTGATAACTTCAAATACCTGGACCACAAATTCTTTCACTCTTTTATTCACTGGGTTTTGGGCAACTCCATCCTCTGCTAATACATGCCTTCTTGTGCTCATGAGTAATAAATTAGAAGGAGTATAAAAGGAGAGTAGAATTGCTGAGTAAACTGGTCCTGCACGTGATACCATTTCTAGAAACTGCCATTCCCAGCAAGCATGTATTTGTCCCTTTTTTCCATGATCTCAGCAACATCTACTATAGTTAGACTTTTAAATTTTCTGATGTGCCATATATGTTACTATAAATTCCCCCAAATTGTTACATTCTTAATAATTATTATGTTCCTGAAGATTGTGGTTCTGTTTCAAAACTGTTCAGATAAATTCATCTTGGCTAGCATAATTAAATGGAGAACAATTATTTAGACAAATATATTTTTCTGTCATTTGTAGTTGTAAATAAATTACTAAATTTGCACATTTTATTTTTGTTATTGACTTGTATTAGTTTCTCAATTCACTAAAATAAATCAAGGGGTCAAAAATGGTTTATTGGAGGGTAAAGTGACACCAAAAATCCTATTTAAAGCTCATCCTGGAAATACACATTTTGTGAAGATAGATAATATGACTGTAGGATGTGACTCAGTATATGATGGAGTGAGTTAATCCAAAATGTAACGATTTACATGAGTGGACATAAGGGAGAAAAATTACTAATAGGAATCATAACCGTCTGAATATTTATAAGGTTGCTGTTTTCTTCTTTCTTCCATTGCCTTGTGTGATAAGAATATGACATCAGGATTTTTGAACAGTGGTACAGACGGATAAATTGTCAAGAATTTTACTCTTTTCTAATATTTTTAAATTCTGTATTCACTTTTCCCTACTAGGTCTAAGGTGGTGATACTGTGTTAGTACTTGGCATTTGTTAATATTTTATAGACACAATTGTCACTAAAATTGTGAACCAAAAGGAAAACAATGGTTTTAAATCTACTGTTTGTTTTCTTGGGTAATAATTCTGCATGATTATCTAGCCTGGTCTACAAAATGATTCAGCTATTTCAGTGCAAGTGAAAGGAAGTTACTATAGAAGAAATACAGGCACCTTTTTCTGACTGTACTTGTATAGAAACAATGGACTATCAAACTACTTCATCTGAAGTTACTCCAAGAGCTCCAACTGATATAAAGTGAAGGAGAGTTATGCGATAATATTTTGAATTTAAGTCTATTTTAGATGATTCGCCTTTTATTGAGCAGTTTCTAAATACCTGCAACAGGTACACAGTCATTTCCCCTCCTTCCAAACCAGTCAGTGCTGAGTGACATCCAAAGATCCCCCCAGAAGCATGCAGTGTCTGCACGTCCAAACCCACTTCTTAGTTGCATGCTCCCCGGTGTCACCCGACGTGGTCCTTGGCCTCCTTTCCAAGTGTACTTGCATTGGGCTGGAAGCCAGGGGTATTAGCGTGCGGAAACCAGGTAGCTGTCCAAAGACTGTGGCAGCGTGTCTAATTTTGCTATATTAAACCTATCACAAAGCGTTAAGTAAGAGATTACAGAAAGTATGCATAGAACACATGGTTTATAACTTAATAAACTTGTAGTGTTGGAAACAAGCTAAAACCTCTCTCTTTCATCTTCTTTTCCATTTGGTTTCACCAATCTCTTTAAACCACAGTTAGAAGACTGGGTAAAACTATAAAACTTTTTCGTGACCACAAGAAAGTTTGCTCTCAAGTAATCGCCATACCAAGAGTTAGTCAGAAATACTTGGGAAGCTAACAAGGATTTTCTTTTCAATCCACGCAAATATCTATTTCATATGCCATGAAAGTATGGTGAATCCTTTTAATTGCTGTTGTCCAAATATTTCTTTAATTTTCTAGAAATCTGGTTACTTGGGTAACTAGCAGTTTCTGTCGTAGAAGTCAAGGACATCCAGCTTAAAAAATTTTTTTAAGGACAAAAACTCCTGAGCTTAAAATTAAGTAGTACTTGTTGATTTACTTTTCTTAATTAGCATGGGCAGATCTAAGTGTTACGTGCCTGGGGTATACAGGCAATAAGTGGGAGGGTGTTGTGTAAGAAGGAGAAAAACAGCTTACTAGCTGAAAATTAGGTACAGTAATTCAAGGGTGAAAGAAATCACATTATACAAAGTATAAAGAACTGAAAAATACCGCGAAAATTGCTTTTAAAAACCACAATACTTTTATGAAGTAGTTATCCGCCCATCCTCGGTCACGCCCACCGGCTGCTGCTCTGTCCATCCGGCTTGGGATGGCTACGGCTCCGCCGTTCCTCCAACCTTCTCGGAGGTCCTCCTCACCACGGGGTGTCCCTAGCACATGACAGGCGCAAAGAAATACTTCAAACATAAAAGTTGCTTAAGAATAGGCTTTAAAGGGTGCCTTCCTGGCCCCCTGCCTTAGAAGTGTGCAGGTTCATTAAGGCCAGAAAGAACAACGGAAACAACCCTCATGGAAACTTGTGAGCTGGATTACTCGGTAACAGTCTGTACGCTGTGAGGAAGAATTTTCCTGCCCAGGGGAAACAAAACCCAATGAACCCATTTTGTTGACGCCGTTTAAAGTCGTTTAGCCTCCGAAGAAAAAAATAAACGTGTTTGCTTTTTAAAAACGTGCGTGAGGCCAGCGCCTGCATCCTCCACACGGGACCCCTAGAAGCAAATATCAGGTGCAGCGATTAGGACTCATCATCTAGGCTTCATCCAGAAGGCAGATATGGGAGGAGAATATTCACGTGTGCAGCCAAAATGCGGCTGGGTCAGCCGGAAGCTCACACGGGCTGCGCAAAGGCCATAAGGAGGTCAAAGCCAGAAATGCACCAGGGTCCAGCGTAGGGAAGCAGAAGGGGCAAAGAAAGCAGGGAAGGCAGAGGAAGGGGCGTGTGACCATGTGATCCGAAGAGCAGAGAGGTCTCTGCCTGCAGATAGGCAGCTTTGAACAACCTAGCACCTCTGGGGGGTTTCTAAACGGACCAGGGTCAGGCAAGTCCTGGATGTACAGACCTGGCCCGGACTTTGGCCTGGCGATGCTCTGGGGCAGTACTTTCTCTTCGGGGTAACTTGGGAGTCTTCCAGAAGTCCAAAAAGATGTGAATGTTCCCAGTTTTGCAGTCCATTACCATTTTTTATTCCTCCCCCGCCCCAACCCCTAAGCTAAAGCACAGGTCTCTCCTAATGTTCCCTCCCTTTAGAGGGGGACCCGCGGTTCCAGGGTGCCCAGGACTGCAGGGGTTCTCACATCCAGGACTTCAAACCAAGATGAGCTGATAACCCTCACTGTGGGCTACATAATCCTGTGACTTCCCTCTAATGTGACAGCAGAGCAGTGACAGGGGCTAACCCACACCCTGAACACGAGAATCCCAATCCAACGCACTTTCCGTCACCATTTGTTCTTGGCATGATTATAAAACCCCATTTTTAGAAGATATATTAGTTTAATAAAAGTGCTGGAATGTATTTTCACATTTACATTTGTAATGTAGAAATGAAATCCTAGGCTGAAAACAAAAATACGTTCTTATGAATAGTTTGGTTTTATTTCGCAGATGTGCATGCTCTGTCTGTCTGTGTGTGCGTGTGTGTAAATTACAGTGCTCTGACTGGGGCAGGGTGAAATTTACTACTAGATACTCAGACACCACGGAACAAAAAAATCCTATTCTAATAACAACTCAATTTTCTTGGAGTGGCGCTGCCATGGAATTGAGCCCTTGAGCTACCGAGCAAAAACATTTTCCGAGCTCTAAAGCGAAGTAGATCTTATGAAACCCATAAATTAACATTCGGAATAAGATTAATGCGTGGCAATCTGACTCCATTTCACAAATTCCGTCCTCTGTCGCCCAGGCAGGCAAACCGAAATGACGTGGAGCCTCCGAACACCCATGGCAGCTCGGAAGGGCGAAGCCGGCAGCGTTTACATTGTACCAGCATCCACGGCTCGTGTGTGTGACGCAGCGCCGGACGAGTGGGAGATGTATGGGTGTCAACTTAGTCTCACGGAGCCGGAGCGAAGTATGTATTTTGAATCCACGTGGATGTCTGCAAATGATGGGCCTCTGCACTGGGAGGATCTTAGCATTTCAAATGTGAACACTTTGCGTTGGGATTTCACGGAGCAGTTCTCTCCCATTTCTCTGTCAATCATGTTTAGCATTGGGAAAAACTGTAACCCTGCGCCGTGAAAGCAGCCAGCGCACTTCCGAGAGACCGTGAGTTGTACAGTCAGAGTGAAATATTGATTGAGCTGGTCCACAGCCCCATCGGTGATGTACAGAGTATGCAGATTAAGGCTCGTCGTCCTCATGGGGCTCAATCCCGGGTTCTCCGCCTGCGGAGAGGAGCCTTGGACCGGGCAACCGGAGAGCTGAGTGCGGGATCGCGCCTGTTGACTGAGAGCTCACCACCTCTGAGACATCGTACTGAGTGCTTTTGTATTAATTAATTTAACTAATTCCCATAAGAGCTCTGTGAGAAAGTATTTCCCCACTTACAGAGGAGGACACTGAGGGTGAAAGAGTTTAAATGACTTGCCCAAACGTACGTAATGGCCGAGCCGGGGCTCAATGTCGGGCCACAGAGTCCACCCGCATCCTGTCTCGGCCAGTGAATCTCTCGGTACATGAAGCGGGCGGTACGTTCGCTGGCCTGTCCATAGTACGCTGTGTGGAGGTATGATGCACTAACATTACATGTTTGAGAGGAAGAATTCTAAATGCTGAATGTGGTTAACAGAAAATCTAAGTCATTACAATGATTGGTTGGGAACACAGTTTCATTTTTATCAAGGTGAGTGAAAAAAGTAGGATACAAAACTCTGATTAAAATTAAGTTAAATAACATATTTACTTAAATAAAAACCAGAAATGTAAAGTATCAATATTGTAACAGTGTTGCTTTTGAGTAGTAGAATTGCAAATGCATTTTCTAAAATTTTTATAATGTGGTAGTATTATTTTAGTGATGAAAAATTCAGTATATTTACAAATTGTGAGCATTAGCTTGGAATAACAGAACATGGCTGGAGAATACCCAACATTAGGAACATATTAGAAACCTAGAGTGAGGTCATTAATATAAGCAGGATCCTGTTAGAAATGAAACCCATCTGAGAATTCTTAATTTCCGAAATGAAGTCTGCTTTAATGTTAAGTGAACTATAGAAGTATGTGTTTTAGTCCACAGACTTTTAAAAAATGTCCTCATTAACCTCCTTCAGTCTTACGGGTGATGAATACTCCAAGGGCAGAGCCGTCAGGCTGAGCGAGGGGAGAGCCCTCTGCATGTACTCATGACGGGCTGACTGACCGCAAGACGCCTGTACCTTTTTGGTAAAATATGCATCTACCACCTGTGTTCTTACAATGTTTATCTCAACCTGGATCAATTAATGCACCTGTATGAGATTATCATTTTCTCATTGAAAAAAAATTTTATTCAGTCACCAGTGTTTAATATTTTCTCTTTTCTCATGGACGTTCCTACCCTTGAAATCGCGGAAGACTCTTTGTTACCATCACTGACCTAGTGCGAGGACGAAGACGCGTGCTCACTAAGGTCGAGCAACCCTGGTGTGTCCAGTTTCTGTGCTGCTGCCCTTGACTGAAGTTCCCCGCCACCTCTGGGGCAGTCCCCTGGGGAAGGAAGTGAAATGACGTTGCCATCACTCAAAATATTGCTCTTTTTTGAGTTGTTTTTGTAGAGCCCCAGGGGGAACCCCCAAATTAAATCCTGTGTCTGGATAGACCCACTTCTCTGTTTTAGCAAGCTTTTCTCAAACTTTTAGATATTTCCCAAAATTCTGGTCTACCCATGAATAATAAAGACTGCACCTTTATGGGTAAAAATCTACTCTGAAGTCCGATCCAAAAGATAATGTTAAATATTTTGGATAATTTCAACAGTGTTAATATCAATGTACAGTCTTCAAAGGTGGAAATTTTGATGGCAACATGCTCACTTGGACTTTTATGTTTAGGGGATTCCTGGATCACTGACAGAAGAATTAACATGGAAGAGTCTATCCACAGTGCCATATACGTAGAACTATGTCGATTTACTGAGATTATCTTCAGTTTCTTCAATGTATATGCCATCCTCCAATTCCTGCACAGAAAAGTAAAACTGATGTCTACTCTGACACAACCTTTAAGACCCAACCGAATTCTCAATTTCTTAGTAAGGATTTCCCAATTAAAGCAACTCTAATTGGCTTTCCTGCTTCTAAATGCCTAATGTGACTCACATTGTTTAAAGCTCTCCTTTTGGCATTTAATTAACTATCATCAATGTCACTTGCTCTTTTACCATATTTTCCTCTCTCCAAGACAGGTGGTAAACCTCTAGAGAAAGATGGCTGTATTGCATAGTTTGGGGGGTTGCCATAGCAGCTAGGACAACAGTAGGCTCTCAATAACACTGGCTGAATAAATGAGAATCGCCAACATGGTAGTTCTCCGACTACGCCAAGAGTTGGTACGTCCATTCAAATGTAGGGGTGTGTGTGTGTGTGTGTGTGTGTGTGTGTGTGTGTGTTAAAATTTATATTTTTCCAACATGGTTTTAAAGCAATTAAGATACAGAAAACAAATATAATAGCTTGACAAATATAATGAACATGTGCAACAAGTTATGAACCATCGGCTTTACATGTGCAATGCTAAACAGCATTCAAGTAATTCCAACATCACTTTGTTAATTTGCACTCCTGATGAAAGTTGGCTTTTTGTGCTTCTTAATGTTTTTCCCAACCCCATAATAAGGTATTAAGTTATTGAGAAAAAAGTTGGTAGATATGTAGCTTAATATGTAGATAGTTTTTCAAAACCCGGAACACAGTTTCCTACTTTCACAGTGTGTTGAAGTATTGGACCAGCTGCTGTGATCCTGAAGATGACACAGAAAAGGGACCTCTGCTCCCTCACCTGGGACCGAGGCACCTGAGTGTCCAGCCTCCCTCTGCTCTCTAAGGTAGAGTTTGCTGACTCATCAGTGTTTACTTTCACTCTATATACACAATGGTCACTTTACAAGGGCCTGCTGTAGGTCAGTCCTTCCTCTTTCCCCTTGAGTTGCACATGACTTTCTCTAATGGAGATTCAGCAGAAGGAAAGCCTGCGACCACCGAGAATTATTCCCCAGAGTTACCTGAGGAAGAGATGTTTTCCTGAAGTTGGAGGGAGACTTTCCGGGAGCACATGGTTTATCCAAGAGCAGACCATCCTGGACAGGGTGTTCATGAGCCTGGGTCTATTCTTGGCGTTGCCATGGATTAGTGAGTGACTTTGTATAAATCACTTTGCTTCCCTAGTTTCAGTCTAGTTTTCTATCAAGTGAGGAAGTTGGATTAGATTGCTTTTTTTAATCTTCACCTGAGGATATGCATATTGACTTTGAGAGAGAGAGGAAAGAAGAAAGAAATATTGGTGATGAGAAACATCGATCTGTTGCCTCCCACATGCACCCCAACTGGGACAGAACAAACAACCTAAGAATGTGTACTGACCAGAAATTGAACCCACAACCTTGTGGTGTGTGGGACGACACACCAACCAACTAAGCAACCTGACCAGGGCAGACGGCATTGCTTGTAGAGTCCCTTACAGGTTTAACACCCTATGACACGGGTTCACAGGTGAAACTGCTCCTTGAGGCAGCCGAGACAGACTCTAATAACAAAAATATTCAATATTAATGAAAAGTCATTATTGCTTTCCTTTTGAACAGCATGACCCCTGCAAGCTGCCCCACGCCCACCTTCTTTTTCACATGGCCCTTTTTGAAAACGGTGAAGTCAGAGAACTTTAAAAAAACCGCTTACAGTTTTGCCCATAACAATAAATAAATAAACAAACAATAAACAAGTTGTATAAGAATCCACTTAGAACATGACTGACTACTATTCCAGAATCACCTCCATTTGTGTATTTAGATGCAAGGCTGAAGATTTTATCTCTGCTTTTGTAGCTGAAAATTAGAAATAAATACTTGAATGGCACACAATTACAGGACCCAAGGCTGTCTTCAAAGCTGCTTCTGCAGACAACTGGGAAATGAATTTTTGTTTTAGAAAGTGCGCCTGTCCTGAGGGCACGTCACAGCCTGACTGCAGGGGTAAGGTCTGCACCTGAGAAAGGCGGGCTGCACTCGAGCTGTGGCCCCAAGGAGGGTGCTGTCATCCACCACGGGGACCGCACGCCAGGAAGAAGATGCTGCCCTATGGGGTTGCGCATGATCCAAGGTTTGGGCGTGCTTTAGTTTGGTCTGGGTTTACCCCACTGAACTCAGCTCCCCATTTGTCCTGCATTTCGTGAGTTGGGTTTGCTGCATAAGGAGCAAGAAGGAAAAAAAATCATCAGAATCATTTCCAGGGCTGAGAAATCTGGAGTAAGCAGAGGCTGTTAAAAGCTGTTAATTGCAGTTTACAAAGGAGAAATCCCTTATCTTTTGAAAGTTCACTTGCTTGAGTGACTCATTCTTCCTGGGAGGGATTAATGCTTAATTAGAAAAAGATGCCAAACAACCTCATGTGCTTCCTGAATGAAAACCTTACCTTAGTTTTAAAGATCCTTAACAAGGTAACATGCTAATTATTTAATGAATGATTTGAGCTGAGAAAGAGAGATATGTGTTAAAATGGCAAAATGCTTATCGCATTTGGCACCACTCCCAGAAATCGGGGCACTGACTGTTCTGGGATTTGGTGCCAAGCCTGTTTTTTTGTTGTGCTTGGTGGCTGGTTTTGTTTTCCCACCTTTGATGTAAACATGTTTGTCAAGGCACACTGTTGGGAGGGGAAGCCGAGAGCTGGGAGAGGCGGCCAGAAAGCCATCTTACTGCACCGGTGAAGCGTGGACCGCACTGTACTTGCACACCCTGGAAACTGCTGAGCTTGCGACCTGGCTGGGGGACAGAAGGAAGCAGGAGAGTAGCGTGCACACTTCAGAGGCAGGTAGCAAGGCATTGCAAGCCCAAAGTCGCACTCTGCTCCCCTGCCAGGGGGTTTCCTTCTTCACAACCAACCCCCGTGTTTGGTAGGTAGACTCCCGTGCACTGGGTAAGTGGGAGGCATGGGTGGAATGCCAGGTATGTGTGCAGAGCGAAGCAGTGCAGGCAGGCTGACGCCAGGAGAGAATAGGCAGGTACCTATTGAGTTACAGGATTTCTACAAATCTAATCCGCTTGTAACGTGAGCCTTCTTACAGAGCTGGCCTCTGCTAGGGCTACAGGTCCCCGCGTCCCGGGGTAGGAACAGGCTCTGAGGCAAACGATCCCCGTTAACCCATTGACACCCAGCTTCACTTGACCAAAACTAATAGCCCCTTATCCTTGTAAAGCTGTTTAAGGGTGATAGTGTTTGCAAGTCGCTTGCTAATTATATAAAAAAATAGCCGAGGTAAGTATTATGGGACTGAAACTGAGATATTTAATATGCCTACAAACAGCGAACACACAATAGCAGCCACAGCAAGCAGGGCCATTTTAAAGTGCGCTCTACTTGATATGTCTGGCCCGGGACAGACTCTGCATTACCAAAGATGGGTATCTATATTTCATGGTAAATTGTTGCATGTGCTATGTTGGTTATGAAATTTTAAACACAACATTTGTTTATTAGTATTGAGAAAGCATCTACTTAAGGAGAACATTTTTTTCCTGAGACATCTTTGTTAATTGTCATAATAATTTGATGAAAAATTTATTAAAGGAAGGAAATCAGAATTGCCAACCTATATAAGAAAGAAGCCCTGTACTAGAGTCTCAAATATTCATGGCATATGCATACACTTTTCTTGGTCACCAGCTAATAAACCTCTTTAAAAAGTGGGCGAAAATATGGTTTTTATACTTAATGTATGATCGTAAGAATTCCCTAACTCAAGCTTGAAAGATTAAAAATGATCCATCTTCAGCTATCACATAATTACATAAGAAAAGAAAATCAAGACAATAATTCTTTATTGATGTAATTGTGACAAAACTCCAACCATAACCCAAAACTTTACATTACAAAATATTCTTTTTTTAAAGGATTTTTTAAAAAGATTTTATTTATTTAGAGAGAGGGAAAGAGAGGAAGAGAAACATCAATGTGTGGTTGCCTCTCACATGCCCCCACTGGGGATCTGGCCTGCAACCCAGGCATCTGCCCTGACTGGGTATTGAACTGGTTACCCTTTGGTTCCCAGTCCAAGCTCAATTCACTGAGCTACAGCAGCCAGGGCACAAAATATTCTTAAGACTGGGTCACTGATAAATAACATTAATCTCGGAAATATTCTACAAGGCATGGCTCCAAATGACCTATATGTGTTTTTTACCTCTCTCCACAGGTTGTTTTCCCTACCATTTTTAGATGCCTTGCGTAAATCTGCAACATTTACTTCTTGAGTTCTATTTAACAGAAAGCTACCAAAATCAAGGATTTAAGAGTCTGTAGCATGCTGATATAAGAATTAATATTTGTTGAATGTCTTCTGTCATCCACGTATTCTAATAGGTAGTTTGGGTATGTTACCTTATTTATACATTTTTATGATTCCTACTTTTCAAATGAAAAGTAACGAGGCTCAAATAAAGTAACCCATGAGAAACAGAGGCCGAATCTAACCCGGGACTGGTTGACTCCACCCCATGTGGAGTGGAGACAAAGAACACTTGCCCAAGGAAGACAGAAGTCCAAGGCTAAGAAGCAGCTGAGATTTGTGGACCGGAGGTCTGAGCTGAAAACTGGCCTTGCTACCTCCTACCTCCTTGTTTCCGAGCTGCCGTAACTCGCTTTCTGTGTGCCTGGATGTTCTCCCTTTAAATGGGAGATAAATTGCATCGTCGTGCTGCTGTAAGATAAATTGCATCGTCGTGCTGCTGTAAGAGCTGAGATGACGCCGGTGAGCCAGTGACGACAGCGTGGAGCTGTGCGGCGGGTGTTATCAACACTGGCCGAGCTCTGTAACACACCACAAACGCCCGTCTGTGAGGCTTGAGCCGTGTCCTGCTCTTTATACGCATTCTGCACGCAAAAGTGGTTTTCTATTTTGAACGTGGGTGCAAGGGGAGAGAAAAAAGTCAGGTCATCCCCAGCTCCTGCACGGCTTGGGTGGAATTTACTGAAGGAGGTTGCTTCTGAACGCTCTCAAAAGTTTGCTTTTCAGTTGATTTGTGACATTAAAGCCAACACTATCCTAAATTTGTTCACTCCCCTACGTGGCTTGTTTCTTTCAAGCTATTGCCGATTTTATCCCTGTTTAACCTTTGCGGTAGATAAGCAGATGCTATTAAATCTTGGACTACTGAGTAGCCCTCTGGAAAACAGCAGTAAGCCTTTGACAAAAGAATGTACAGCAATATTCTAGGCTGTTATTTTTTTAAGTAAAAACCATTGATTAAACCAATAAATTTAGGACATTTGCAAAAACAGCATCTTCAGGTGGTGCTCCTAAATCCCCAAATATTAATATCTTTAATATTTGATAAAGATAAGAATTCTCCCAATGAGACTGGGTGGTTATACTGGGTGATAATTCTTATATTAATTGTTGCTTTGACTTTCATTTTATATGGTGTGAAACTTTATTTTTTTCTTCAGGCCAGACATTTATTTGAAATATCAAATGCATCCCTATAATTAAGTATATTTCCATATTTTAGACATACTACATTTAAAATTTCCAAAGAAAAGGTTGTGAAGAAGAATTCATTTCTATAGGAAGCAAAGCAGAATAAATGCTTATAAGTTAATTTTTAAGTAAATCGTATAAAGATTTTAAAGTGAAGATCAAAACATCTTATTAATAAATGGGATCTAAACTGAATTGTTTAAAATTGAATTTCTTAGCACATTTTCTGTGTACACTTGAAAATACATGTATTCTACTATAATTGAGTGGGGTGTGTTATAAGTATTAATTAGGCTAAGTTGGTTGGTAGTATTGCTCAAATTCTCTTTACAGAGAGATAGATGTTGTAGTCTGTTATTATAATTGTGAGTTTATCTATATCTTCCTGCAGTTTTATCAGTTTTGCTACATATATTTTGAAACTCTTTTATTAGGTGCTTACTTGTTTAGGATTGTTATGAATTGACTCGCTTTTCATTATGAACAACCATCTCAGTTCTGGAAAGAATCTTGGGTCTGAAACTTATTCTGCTTTATATTAATATAGCCTGTCTGGCATGCATGTAATTTTTTCCATCACGGAACCTATTCGCTTCTTTACATTTATGTGTGTTTCACATTGGCAGCACATAGTTGGGTCTTGATTTTTTTTATCCAACCTGACAGCATCTGCTGCTCAGTTGTTTAGGCCATTTGCCCAGTGTTATTCACCTAATGTATTTCATCTTATATCATTTTTCTTCTGCCTGAAGGACTTCCTTGAACATTCTTTGTAGTACAAGTTTCCTGGTGATTAAGTCTTTTGGCTTTTATATGTCTTTATGTTGCCTTAGTATTTGGAAGGTATTTTTTACCAAGAATAGAATTACAGGCTGAAAGATTTTTTTCCAATAAAGATGATGCTCCACTATCTTTTCATTTGTATTATTTCCAGTGAGAAATCTGCTTTCATCCTCCTTTTTGTTTCTCTGTGTATATGATATGTGTGTGTTTTTTCCCCTGCTGATCGCTTTGGCTGCTTTTAAGATGTTCTCTTTATCACTGTGAGTAATTTGATTATGAGATGCCTTGGTATGGTTTTCTCCATGTTCCTTTTGTTTGGAGTTTATTGCATCTTAGACATATAGTTTTATAGTTGTCATTAGAGTAGTTTTGGCCTTTATTTCTTCAAATTTTTCTCTGAATCCCACATCTCTTGTTTAGGGATTCCAAGCACATGTATGTTAAGGGGTTTGAAGTTACCCTCCAGGACATTGAGACTCTTGTTTGTTTAAAAGTTTATTCTCTTTTCCTCTGTGTTTTGTTTTGGATTGTGTCTATTGCCGTATTTCCGAGGTCACTCATCTCTTCTTCTGTAACACCTAACCTGCTGTTAATCCTATCTAGTTTATTTTTCATCTCACACATTGTAGTTTTCATCTCAAAAATGTAATTCAGGTCTTTTTGCATCTTCCATAATCTCCAATTAACTTTTGAATATGTAGAATACAGTTAAAATAATTGTTTTGATGTCCTGGCCTGCTCATTTTAGCATGCCTGTCGGGCATGGGTCAGTTTCCACAGACTGACTATTCTCCTCATGGGGTTTTATTTCCTGCTTTTTTGCATCTCTGGATGTCTCTGGTTATATACCAAACATTGTTAAGTGAGAGATATTTTTGTATTCCCATCAATGACTTTGACCTTTGCTCTGGGATGTATTGGTACACGGTTCAATTACTTGAAGCCTCATTTTAAGATTTTGGGGTGGTTCCAGATCAGTGCTCACTCCAGAGCTAACGGTCCTTCACTTCCAAGGCGGACCTTACAGAGGACTCCAGCCCGTGCCCCTGGGATTACGAGCCTCTCCAGGCTGGAAGGTACAAGCATCCTTTCTCCCGGGCCCTGAGGGAGCTGCGGCTGCTGTCGTCTTGAATCATTGCTGGTGGCTCCTCCCTCAGCCTCACACGCATGTGCTGATCAGCGCTAGGCCACTTCGGTGGCCTCTGAGTGCCTTTTCCCGTGAAGGGTTCCTGTCCGGGTGGCCCTGTGAACCAGCCCCTCTGTCCTGCCAGATCCTCCACCCCGTCTCTGGACCTCGGGGAGGGCCCCAGTCTCCAGGTGGGGTTTCCTTCCTGGCGATGCACCCTAGACGCTCTACCAAGGCCGAAAGATGAGCGAGTCGTAAGGTCCGTCTCGCTCCCTGTGTCCCAGGGTTCACTCTCCATAGTTGTGTGATGTCCAGAGTCCTGAAAACCGCTGTTTCCTTTCACACGTTTTGTCTTTTTGTTGTGGTTGCCTCGTTTTAGAAGACGTACTCAGTGACTGCTTCTCCATCGTGGCCGGAAACAGTGAAGACAATTTCTAAGCCAAGTAGAGGAATTTATTGTTTCTAGGAACTAGGTGTGTTCTGATTATATTGTCAAGGACATTAATGCGCACGAAGTTAAGTGGTTTCTACAATAGCAAGCCACTAGCTATGTTGCTGTCGTTAGCATTATCTTCCGCATCACACTTTTGTCTTCCTGCTCCTGTGTCCCAGAATTTGTTTGCATATGCTTTAGTCACTGATTAATTTGAAAGAAATCATAAAAGTCATCTTTTCCCACTTCTTAATTTTCACACGATGAAACAGAACCAGAGGGGCTATCGTATGGCGTGGACTCCAGAGGCCAGCGTGAATCTGGGCGAAGTCGGAGACTAACCCTACCGCCGGTTGTCCCCTTCTCCTGGTTTCTCATCTGCCCGAAACAGAAAGCTGAACGCCAGAGGTCAGCCAGGGAAATAGGCGCAATGTGCCAATTCTGGTTTAACCATAGTGCAAAAACTAAGTGAAAGTGAGGAGCCCACCTTGTAAAGAGGAATCCCACAAGACCGTTCAGCCTGAGGGAATCAGGAAGTTACAGCATCAATACAGACTTGCAAAATGCAGATCAATTATCAGTGGCATTGTCCAAGATAATCAATAGCTCTCCAAGGAGAGACCCATGCTAACCACACAGAAAAGGCTAAGGCTGGAAGGAAGTGGAGCATGTGATGAAGACATTGGCGGCCCAGGCTCATGCTCCACGGCCAGCCTTTGTTACTCCTTCAGCTCTTTCTTCAGAAAACCACCTGCAGAAGTCCTTGAGGAGACTGATTCATACTGCAGATTAAGTCTTTGATGGAGGAATTACCCCACCCAAGGTATTCCTAATTTAAAGGCATAATCTTGATCATTCTAAGGCAGCATTGTCAAAAGTATGTTTCATAATCATTAGTGGATGGTCAGGAAATACAAAACTTTCTGAGTTAAATATTTGGCTTCTCAGAGTTAAGCATCTTTCTTTATCATGGGCTTCTTAGTCTATAAGTGACTGATGGCCAAGTATGAAATAAAATCTTCATCATTTCCTACATTTGCCCATAGAGCCATTATGTAGAGTGTTAAAACGTGCAGGAAGAAGTTAACCTAGGAAATGAATGCTGTCAGTACATTTTAAGGTGCCATAGTAGTCTGGTGGGAAGGCAGTTTTGAGGTGAAAATCTGTTTTTGAGATCCTAGGAGACTTAACAACTTCAGTCTTTCCAAAGTAGCATTTTGAATTGTACCTTCCTAGAAGGCTTGCATGGGCCCTATCCTTGAGGAAAGGTTAAGTAAGAAAATATCTAGCCTGGACAGGTCTCAAGCAGAAATCTTTACGCCTTCATTATAGAACATCGAAACCGCATTCGGGGGAACGCAGAGGGGAAGCCTTAGATGGGTGGCACATGGAGGAGGAATTAGGGGTGCGTTTTCATTTCCTTCCACACGAACTGCCTAGGAGCTTTCCTGTCCCGAGGAAGTACACTAGCAAATGGCCTCCTTGACTTGCGCTAATCACTTTATTAATGCTTTAGCCGGATTGTAAAATATGCAGCAGTATTAATATCTGAGGAGAAAAACCTTTATTGTGAATAAATTACAAATTTACTATCTCAATTGCCATTGGGTTTTAATGTTTCCTTCCAGAAAAACCCCACTGTATATTCTTTAGGGAGCAATTCCACACTCTTAAGGGAATGAACTGAATGACCTAATAGGTCTGTCCGTCTTTAATTTCTGTAATTCAGGAAAGCCTCATAAAACACAAGCTTCCTTTGTGAATTAACTTTTCTCTGAAAGTACTGAAACCACTTTCTTGCTCTCTTTGGAAGTACTTTAAAATGTTTAACAATATTAAAAATATTTACCGGACCCATATTGAAAAGTATCAGCTAAGTTATTCTTAATGGTTGAAGTGCAATTCTTCTGAAGGACAGAATCCACGGCACATGACCTCTTCACTCCCTTTCCGAGGAGAAGAAGCCGGCCACTCACACCAAGAAAAATGATGTTAGGGAGGAAGAATCTAAAACAAAATCAAATCAAACTGACAATTATGGAATATCCTTTATGCATAAAGTATGGTGCTAAAGTATCATTGAAACTCAAAAGAGGTAAATGTAATAAACATAAATAATAATGTTTACTGAAAATATAATGTGTGTTAGAGAGCATGAAAATTTTAGCGGAAGTATATGCCATGGCTATTTACCATAAATTATTGCAATTTAGGAAGGAAAACAGAACCTACTGTTATAGGGTAGTTAGTCAAAACATAGTGAGTCATGAATTTTAAGCATAAGAGAGAGAATTCTGTTGCAGCTGTAAGTGTGGAAGTATGCATAAAAAAGAATAAATTAAGAGATCATTTGCAAGTCCTATCTCTACCTTCCAAAACTTTTGGTCAAATATCAATCATATTAGAATTGTTTACCTTGGAATTCAAATCTTGGAAGGGGGCTTCTATAGGTGCAATATTACCTGCAAAATTTTGTGTGTGTGTTTTTGTGTTAGTGGTTTTATGACATATTCACAGGTATTCGTGACCCTAACATGTTTAAAGATAGTAGATATTGTATTTATGTGGCTATAATTCCATCCTAGCATAAAAATTCATATAAAGAACATAAGTCATAACATTCAAAATAAAATCTATCAGACGATATTAATAAATTAATGGTGACCACATTTTGTGACTGGCTTAATAGATTGTGTGACCTGATATCCAATTGCATAATACTGAAAAATTTTTGATACCATTTGGTGGTGGTAAACCATGCAATGACTTCATTTTTAACACTTATCTTCCCAAAGTTCAGATATAAAGCCACATCGATCAGGCTTTACATGTGGCTTGGACTTTGGAAGGATGTAATAATACTAGAGAGTGGCATTTCCAGGTTTAAAAAAATAATCTAGTCCATCAAAAACTGAGTAGAGAAACAAAAAGTAGTATACACATAAAATGGAATGTTACGCAGTCCTGAAAAGGAATGAAGATCCGATACACACTACAACATGAATGAGCGTGGGAAAAATTACGCTAAGAGAAACAAGCCAGACCCGAAAGGGCATCAGCTTCATGATGCTACTCCTTTATGCCCCATCCAAAGTAGGCAAATCCACAGAGATAGCAAGCAGATTACAGATTACTGTAGGCTGGGGAAAGGGATGAACAGGAAGTTATTAATTAACATGTAAAGAATTTCATTTTGGAATGATGAAAGGGTTTCAGAAATAGTCGTGATGTTTGCACAAACGATGAATGCAATTAACGCCACTCAGTCCTACACTTAAATTGGTTAAAATAGCAAATCTTATATTATCTGTATTTTACAATAATGATGTTTAAGAAACTACTGAGAACACTTTCTTCCCTTACCTTTCATATAAGGGCCATAACAATTTAAGTTTCTCACCCCGATAACCCAGGGGATTATAAAACATTTGTGAAAGCCACCTACTTTGCAGATGCTGGCATTGAGAGTAACCTGCTTTGGTTAGTCAGCCATGTTGGGAAGATAAGGAGGAATCACGATCAAGATATGAGCACTGGTGAGAAATGAGATGGAAGGCAAGCAAGCAAAGAATCTTGGACATGTCAGCAGTGGGTTAAAGCACCTCGACTATAGCATTTTCTGGGACGCTGGACTTTACTATAGAAAGAAGAAATATTATGTGGTTGATGAAAAAAGGGCTCTAGGCCAAGAATCAGAATCACATTCTGCTCTTGATTCTGTTGCTTTCTGCACATAGTAATTCTGGAGGCTTACTTCTCTGTACCTCCCATCTCTTGTTTGTAAAACAGAAATGGCTAGATGAGTATTTGTAGGTCTCCTTCTAGCTGCAATAGTGTGTGGGTAGTTAACTCAAGCGTTGTGATTCAGTGACAGATTATTTGTTGGGGCTAATTTTTTAAATCCAGTTTTGATAACATTCTAATTATCTTATTAATCATTGTCAGTACAGATTAAGAATTGGACATTGTTATATGAATCTAATGAGTTAATTTTTGTGCATGGATGCACTTCAAAATTTAAAGCATGAATTGATGATTTTATCAACTCACATTTATAAAATGCCACATCAGCATATTCTTCTAAGGACAGGATGCGACATCTCGGCTTGCAGACTACAGACTATAACCACACTATATGTCATAGGCTTAATTTGTATTTTCGACAATACTACTCACCAATTTGGAAAATAATCATTTATTTTAAAACTCACTGACAGTAATTATAGTCTGGTAAGGTTAATTAAAGACACCCCTCATCAATATTGCCAATATAATTTTCTTCCTCACGAATCTCAAAAGTATTTTGGACTTTACAAATAATATTTCCTTTGACCAGACCATCCCATCCATTCTGTGTAGTTACTATATATCACACCCTTTTAGATCCATCTCAAAATCCATCCACACAAAATTTGCAAAACTCTCACCAAACTAGGTACTTGTAGAAGGTTAAAGCTACAGAATGTGTTCCCGAGTCCAAGAAACTTTTCCAAAGCCACGTGCTTTCGAGGTTGAATGTGACAATGACAATAACCCCACAAAATTCTGAACACAATCTTTAAAGTTTGTTCTTTAAATATACATCTCTAGTGTGTAAAATTAGTATTATCATTTGAGATACCTACCTCTTTTAGATGAACTGATGATTTTGTTTAGATGTTGGCTTCTCTAACAACATTTCTAAAGGAAGGAAACGGTGTCTTCTGTTTATTATTTTGATCCCACCCTGATGTAGTGGCCATGAAATCACACAATGGTCGTTCATTTTTGCTGTTTCATCTGTTTTTTTTTTTTTTTTTAATGCTCTCTTTGCTTTTATTAGCTGTTTCTATCTGCGTCTGTTAGGAGGCCTCGGTGGCTAGGCCAGCTCCGGTCCACACACAGGACATCAGCACACTGACACCAACTCTGGTGGTGGTTTGGGCTCAACTTCCAGTCGGGTTACTCCGACCCCAGCCTCTAGGTTCCCCAGCGTCTCTGCTCCACTGCACTGCCCATCAGATCTGGGGTTGAACATGCACGGATGGCCTCGAGATCATGGCTTCGGATGGTATTTGTGCTCTGGTGCCCCAGCCCCCGATCTGCATTGATTTGCTACCTAGGGTCCCAGAGTTCCTTCATTCTCTTTGGGACCAAAGCCTTGCCCTTCACTAACTCTGGAAATTATTGAACATCACAAAGTCCTGCCAGACCTCTCCGTTCTGGATTCCATCTTTGGCCAAGGGGACCCTATAGCGATATGGGCATATCTTCTATTGCGTAAACACTAACTTTTTTCCAAATTATCGTGCTTGGTGATGCCCTTCACAACCATGCCTCAACCCCAAATTTAAGCCTCCAAGAACATACGACAATTGATTCGGTCACTGTTCACTCACTGCACGAGACGCAGGTATGCCTAGCAATCTCTGTATAATCCTTTACGTTTCTTCCTTAATGATGTTCCTTTGATGATGCCGCTAAAGGATTAATTATTGTTCCTGTTGCAAAAAAAAAAAAAAAAGGGGGGATAGAGCAACTTAGAAATAGGTATTTTAAAAGGTAAAAAAAAAATTAAAGCAGTTGCTTTAAATAATGCAATAACATCTTCTTTGAAAAACACCTTAGCCCAGACCCACGGTACCATCAAAGGTACTTCATTTAGCAGACACACTGTCACCAAGAAACTGCATTTCTAGGGACACGGTCTGCAAATGCTTCCCAGAAAAATGTCTTTTAAAAGCTACTTATTTTTAAAAATAAACGCAAGGGTGGGCAAGATGAGCTGTACAGTTGTGGGTATGCAAAAGAGAGTTTACTCTGGTATTTTTACTTATTAGTTACTGTATTATTTTCCTTACGTACAACTGCAAACTTACTTTTGCCCCATCCTGTGTGGCCTCTCACTGCCCCTCTGTTGAGCCTTGCACTGGAGAATCAACAACTGTGTCAAAGTTTAGATCTATCTGTAAAATGAGATGCTCAGCAGTAATCAGCTCTCACAGCGACTGATAAGCACGCATAGGAGAGGAAGCCACGGAGAACGCGCACGCAGCTGGCCACGGACGCACTGCGTCTCCCCGCCCAGCGCTCTGCCGCAGCCTTCCTGCCTCCGAGTGCAAACGCTCGTCTGGGAAGTCTTCCAAGTGCCTTTTACGGAGAGGAAGCCCTCGCCAGGGCACAGGAAGAACTAAATCCAGTACTGGGGGGTTGCATGTGGTTCCAGCTCGCGGTGCCAGCACCCGCCAAGAAGGGTTGAGTCATGGCCGATGATGGGAAATTTTAAATTTGAAAATTGAGCTATGACCTTAGCCCAATGCCAATGAACTGGCCTTCTCTGGGGTGAATGATTTTCCTGTCAAGTATCAAATGAAGGCTTCTCAGCAAAATGAGGGCATTCACAGGTCCGAGCTCTGCTCTGACCCTGAGAAGTCTGCTATATATGTTGATTTGTTTTAAATTTTCTGTTTAGTTTCAATGGTGTGGCTGGAATATTACATAAGCCTGAAATTGTGGATTTTATGTTTTAGCTGAGTTTTGACTCAGCTAAATGACTTTGGAGAGGTATCCTTGATTAAAATTTAAAATAAGTCTAATATGGTTTTACCAGATGTTAGCTTACCTAGCTCATAATTAAATTGCTTTATTATTGTACAAAAATTTATAAATAACTTGCATTCATTGTACCTTCAGTGTAATTGAGGAAAAATGTTGAAAATATAGGTTCTTTGTCCTCCAAATATATATATCCCTTCGCTTCTTTAAGAAAGAATTTCGATTTATGTGAAAACATCATGTACTTTTATTATTTTTGTTACTTTCTAACCAGCAAGGCCTAATAAAGTATCCGTACACACCACAGGGTTAAAAGTGGGATGCGGTCATTGTCGCCCCACTGAGGTTAGTGATGTAATTTTTGTCTCTCTGTAAGCCCCAGAGTAGCTGTGGCTTTTACCCACCGAACAGAACCATTATTATCTCGTGGCAAACATAATTAGCTCATACTCTTCCTGAAAGAAGCCAAACCAAGATTGCGGGCAGAGCAAATTATGAAATCATTTTTGGTGGTGATTTTTTCCTACTGTCTTACAGAATTTGGAAATGGTTCCAGAGTATGACATTCACCAAATGTAGTTTAGGAAAAAGTAAAATAATCTAAACTGAAAATAAACGAACATGATCATGAAAAGTCGACATGGCTTAACTAAACTATTGAGAAGGTTGAAGTTAAAACCACATGCATCTGCCTGAATTTTATGAATTCTTTTACAACCTGTTTTTTTTTTTTTTCTTTGATACCTTCTTCCTACTCGACCTCTTGCTGCCACCAGACCAGCTCAGACCGACAAGGCCTCAGACACAGGCGATCGCAACAGCCGGCATCTTTGCTACCCCGGCCTGCGTCGCGCAGCCCTGTCAGCCCGAGCCCCGCAACAGCACCGACGCTCTCGTCGCACTCCGACTCGAAACTATTGCTTCGCCTGGGAATCAGATTCCAATCTGCCTCACCCAATATTTTTGTCAAATCTTTTACAGTAAGCTCCCCTTGGACGGGTCTGCTCAACTGTTACCACCTAACTGCTCCTTACCTTTATACTTGCACATTCTGATGCCCTTGTTTACAGCTGCCTTTTCAATAATGCCTTTTCCCTATAAAATACTAATAATGGTAACTAATAAAAAATAGTAATAAAACACACATCTTTAATGATTTAACCCAATGCTGCCAATTGCAGGAAGAGTGCCATGATATTCTCAGCTGGTGGTAGTCTTTTCTTCCTCTAACTCCCCTTAAGCATCTAATGCCTATAACAACCCTGCATACTAATGATAATCTGAATGTCTAACTGTCCTAGAAAAAGTTTTCAGGTATTAGAATCAATGGGATGACAAAAACAGCTTTTAAGGGTTGAGGCAGAGAGGGCGTATCGCAGATACCCTCCCTGAGTCCACAGCTCATCACAGACACGTTAGAACCATTGTGCTCTGACTGCCCCACTGCTGAGCGATTAGGAGTTGTTTCCCCGGTTCCTATTTTGACTCAAACAAATGGAAAGCCAAGAAAATCCTCCCATGATCTTTTTCAGAACTCTAAGGAATCCATAAAGACATTCAAAAAGGCTTAACGTTAAATCCTTCCATAAGCAACTTACACAAACAGCAACATTTTAGTCCAGCAATTCTCAGTGGAAAATGTTCAGCTTTGTCACCAGAACCAAAAATGGTTTGAGGTTATGGAGCTCATCACATGGATTCAATGAGGCAGAGTAGAGAGGTGCACATTACTTTACGATTGTTTGAGATATTTCTCTCGATTTAACAGCAAGCACAAAGGAGTTTATGGAGGAGATTTAATAAAGAGACTATTTGTTGGGCAGAGGACCTGAACAGACACCTCGCCCAAGAAGACACACAAATGGCCAACAGATGAATGAAAAGATGCTCAACTTCACTAGCTGTTAGGGAAATGCAAACCAAAACCACAGTGAGATGCCACCTCACCCCTGTTGGAATGGCTACTATCAACAAGACAAGTGATAACAACTATTACAGAGGCTGGAGAGGAAAGGGAACCTCACCCACCACTGGTAGGAATGTAGAATGGTACAGCCACTCCGGAAAACTGTGTGGTGGTTCCTCAAAAAATTAAGGATAAAGGTACCATATGACCCAGCAATTCTTCTCTTGGTTATCTACCTGAAACATTTGAAAACATGTATTCACAAAGATAGACACACTCCTAGATTCACTGAAGCATTACTCACAGTGGTCAACATACAGAGACAATCAAAGTGTCCTTCAATAGAGGACAGGATAAAGAAGATGTGGTACATTAAATCACTTCCGGCCAAGATGGAGGCATAGGCAGACATACTGTGCCTCCTCGCACAACCAAAACAAGGACAGCAACAAATTTAAAAACAAAAAACAACCAGAACCGCCAGAAAAATCAAACTATATGGAAGTCTGACAACCAAGGAGTTAAAGAAGAAACATGCATCCAGACTGGTAGGGGGGGCAGAGATGGGCAGCTGGGATGTAGAGGACGCATGGCAAGGAGGTAGACTAGGTGGGCAAGGCAGTGGCTGACACACTGGGTGATCCCACATTCCCATGTTGATAAGCAGGGAGGAACTACCGGGGAGTAACACAACCAAAGGTTCCAGAGTGGGAAAATAAATCCTCAAAACCTCTGGCTGTAAAAACCTGTGGGGGTTGCAGTGGTGGGAGAAACTCCCCAGCCTCACAGGATAGTTCCTTGGAGGGGTCCACAGTATCGTAGAACATACACAAACCCACCTGCTGCAGAACAGCATCAGAAGGGCCCAATTTGCTTGTGGGAAGCAAGGGAAGTGACTGGAAGTGGGGCAAGAGCCAAGCAAGTGGCATTGTTCCTTCTCAGATCCTTCCCCCAAATACAGTGCCACAATGCACCCTGGTGAATAGCAATGCCCCTTACTACATAACAGGAATGCAGAGACAAAGAAATATGGTCCAAATGAAAGAACAGATCAAAACTCCAGAAAGAGAACTATGTGACAAGGAGATAGCCAACCTATCAGTTGCAGAGTTCAAAACACTGGTAATCAGGATGCTCACAGAAATGGTTGAATATGGATGCAAAATAAAGGAAGAAGTAAAGGCTATGCAAAGGGAAATAAAGAAAAATATACAGAGAACCAATAGTATGGGGAAGGAAACTGGGACTCAAATCAATGATTTGGAACAGAAGGAAGAAATAAATATTCAACCAGAACAGTATAAAAAAAACAGGAGTTCAAAAAATTGAGGAGAGGCTTGGGAACCTCTAGGACAACTTTAAACATTCCAACATCCGAATCACAGGGGTGCCAGAAGGAGAAGAGGAAGACCAAGAAATTAAAAACTTATTTAAACAAATAATGAAGGAAAACTTCCCCAATCTAGCAAAAGAAATAGACTTCCAGGATGTCCAGGAAGCCCAGAGAGTCCCACAGAAGTTGGACTGGAGGAGGAACACACTAAGACACATCATAATTAAATTACCCAAGATTAAGATAAGGAGAGAATCTTAAAAGTGCCAAGAGAAAAGGAGACAGTTACTTTCAAAGGAGTTTCCATAAGATAATCAGCTGACTTCTCAAAAGAGACCTTGCAGGCAAAAAGGGGCTGGAAAGAAGTATTCAAAGTCATGAAAGGCAAGGACTTCTATCCAATATGACTCTATCCAGCAAAGTTTTCATTTAGAATAGAAGGGCAGATAAAGTACTTCCCAGATAAGGTCAAGCTAAAGGAGTTCATCATCACCAAGCCCTTATTATATGAAATGTTAAAGGGACTTATCTAAGAAATAGAAGATCAAAAACTATGAACAGTAAAATGACAACAAACAACTATCAACAACTGAACCTAAAAAAACAAAAATAAAAACTAAGCAAACAGCTAGAACAGGAACAGGATCACAGAAATGGAGATCACATGGAGGGTTATCAGCAGGGAAGGGGGAGGGGGAGAATGGAAGAAAAGGTACAAGGAATAAGAAGCACAAATGGTAGGTACAAAATAGACAGAGGGAGGTTAAGAATAGTATAGGAAGTGGAGAAGCCATATTTGACCCATGGACATGAACTAAGTAGGGGGGGTACTTCAGAGAAAGGGGGTGCAAGGCAGAGGGGATAAAAGAGAAAAAATGGGACAACTGCAATAGGATAATCAATAAAATATACTTTAAAAAAAGATGTGGTAATTATATACATACAAGGACTGTCCAGAAGGTATCCAGCCATGTAATATGAGAAATGGAGACATTTACTGAAGGAGATACAAGATACAAGAAACATTGTACATAGGACAATGATGTCCCAGTCCCCTTCAAAGTAGGCACCTTGGGACCTCACACAGTTCTACCAATTGTCATCAGCTGCCCCATTGTATTTTCCTGAATGTCATTTATGGTCTGAAATCTCTTCCCTTTCAAAGATGATTTTAGTTTTGGGAAAAGCCAGAAGTCACAGGGCCCAAAATCTGAGCTGTAAGAGGGCTGAGTCACCTGGATGATTTCATGTTTTACCAAAAAACTCTGCACAAGACGTGATGCATAATTGGGTATGTTGTCATGATGAAGTTGCCCATAGCTGCAGCCTTCTGAATCATCCGAATAGTTTCTGCAGAGGAAGTTCAAGCTCAATGCAAAATTTGATGCAGATTTGTTGCTCTACTTACTCAGTCATTTTGAATATGAGGGCCACACAGATCACATGCTCCCTCAATGTCATCCACCATCCCCACGGGCTAGTGCAGTGAAGTTGTCACTATTCATGTATGTGCGTTCCAGTCTCCTTGACTGCCAGGTTACATTGGTGTCACGCAAACTGTTCTTGCCATTAGTAATGACTGCACTTTTTCTGAACCGACCTCATATATGACGGAACACCACTCACTATAACAAAAGACAAAGTACTGCCATCTGTGACAACATGGATGGACTTTGAGAATGTAAAGCCGAGAACCCTGTGACTCATATGTGGGATAAAAACTACACTCACGGCACAGAGAGCAGTGAGGTGGTTACTAGAGGGACGGGCATGGGGTGCATATGGTGAGAGAAAATGGTCTGAGTTTGGATGGTGGGCCCACAGGGCAACGCACAGATCTTATATCCTAGAAATGTACACTTGAAACCTGTACGATCTTATTGACCAAAGTCACCCCAATAAACTTAATAAATTTTTTTAAAAGAACACATAAAAAAGACTACTTGCAAAGATCTGAGGTTTACAGGAGAGCCAACAGGAATGGTGTGGCCCCCAGAGGCAGCGATGCCTAAGCGCCTCACCCATCTCTAGGCCTGAAGGGGCAAAGGGAGGGAGCGGTCACCACAGCCTGGCAAGGGCTTCGCCTGAGTTCACAGCGCAGGAGGGGCCTCCTACTAGGAGCTGGGTGGTCTGCAGAAGAAGGAGGTCGCTGGCGAATTGAGGACAATCAAGAAGGGAGCTGGGAGAACAACTTCCCTGACTTTTCTCTCTTTTTATCTTCCACCTTGGGACAGAAGGACCCAAACTGATGAGGGTTATAAAGTTCACACTCCGATGCACAGAACAGAGTGGAAAATAGATCTGAAGGGACAAACCGAAAACACCAGGCACAACCCCTGGGCCTGCCACATGGGAATCCGTTTATCCCAGTCGTTATATCACATCTGATTAATCATCTTACACTGGGAAAAAAACTGTTGGGAAATCTATTGAAACTATTTAAAATCTTTTCTGAGACCGAGACACTCATGCCCTACATACTTCTTCACACTAACTCCTTGTGTAAAGTCTTTCACTCAAAATGCAGATTCCCCAGAGTTAACAGGCAGAGTTTTTTGCTGGATAGGATCACAGGAATCTACCTCAGAGCTCTCTTCTGTGAATCACTTTAATTCAAGGGTCTGTATGATTATTAGATTTCAGTTTCACAGATATGCTAACCTATTGCTATATTCCATGCAATGGGGGAAATGGGTAGAATTATTTAATGTATTCGTAGCATTAATTGATTAACTAGACTTCGATTCTGTGATTTTTGCGAAGGGTATCTGTCCTTGCGCTCCGAGGAACAAGCTCTGTATGGGTGCCAGGCTGTCAGTGAAGTCTGAACACCTACCATCTGCATTAACTCATTCATTCCATGTTTACTCATGGTCCACCGCATGCCAAGCATTCCGCCCACTGCTGGGGCGAACAACAGCGTCAGAGCAAAGAGGAATGGGGTTTTGACACATCCTTAAACATTATGAAGTTTTTACGTGTTTAAACTTCCTTCTGTTGGACTTCTAACATTAACTGTGTTCGGGAAGTATTCCAGATGCCAGGAGCTCTCAGAGCATTGGGATACACCGATAATCTCCACTATAAAATGCAGACAGGACCCAGACCATGGAGGGTCTTGTAAGTTCTGAAAAGGAGATTGATGTTGGACCACGTCCAAGGGACCACGGGAGTCCACTGATAAGCAGTAAAGGTGGAAGTGATGCTGTATTAAGTTCTATATCTAAGTTTTAAAAAGAGCTCCCAGACTACAGCGTAGGAAATGGATGGGACGTGGCCAGTAACAGACACAATGACATAAGTTGCACATTATTGATTAACCGAGATGAAAGGTGGCAATGGCCTAGATTACATGGAGACAATAGGGACGGAGGGAAGTAGACTCATTCTAGTTGTATTTTGAAAGAAGGATTCCGGGGTCTTAATGACCAGTTTAAAGTGAGTGGCGAGGAATAAGAATCAAGGATGGCTTGGTCAGCTGGATATAAGAGAGGATAATTTATTTGATATCAGACTTTGGCATCAAGGTAAAGGACATATTAAAATAAACTAAAAATGTTAAATTATATTACAACCTCTAAAGATGGTTTAGTATTATGGGCATTAACTTTTCCGTTAAAAGATGTGTAAGAGCTTGCCTGTAAAATGAGGATAATACGTTTGGATAGGAAGAGATTTTTTAACTTTACTGGTGTTCAATGTTTTTTAACTTACTCAGATTGTCTATCCTTTCTTAAAACAATTTGACAATTCAAATTTTCCTCATACAAATTTTTAAAAATTATTAGAGTAATTTTGTTCATGATATTTGAGTGTGGTCACATCGCATTACTTATATAGAAATGTGTGTTACTGCACCCACTGGGCAGAGGAGACAAAGACTGCCGCCGGCCTGCAGGCGCTGGAGGAGGAGGAGCTGAGCCTGAAGACCAGATCCTGAGCCTGCTGACCCTGCCCCGCCCTCTCACCTCCCCCAGCCCCCCACTCCCACACCCCCATCCTCGAACTGCCAGGGGAGCCGGTGGGTGCCCTGGGGCTCTCGCTCCAGTGTTTCAGCTCTGACTGAAGAGAAACACTCAAATCAACTTAATTGTATGAGAAAGTTTTGGACTTTGGGGGGAAAGGATGTGTTTTATCATGTTTGCCAAAGAGTATAAATGAAGGAGGGTTTATTTATCAATCCATGGTTAATGTCTTCTCAGATTCTCCAATTTATGCTTCATATATGCTTTAACTCCTTCTTGTTTTCCTGCAATTTTTTATTCATCAGCTTAGTTTATTCTTTGTTGTTCTTCCACATTTAGTAACTAATGCACTTAAAGTTACCCATTCTCTTCTGACTGCACGATTCAACTTCAATTTATTGGTTTTGAAAGCAGACAATGGAAAAAAAGAAAACTGGAGCAAAGCTCCCAGAATATGTAACTCCCAGAAGGTGCTGATGTTACCATCACCAGCACACGCGTGGTACATCTTAAGTATTCAGTAACTAGTTGTAATTGAATGAGTGCTATTCACAAGCCATCACACTTACCAAAATTGCTATTTTGAGAAACACTTCCTAGGATTTTTGACGTGTAAAATTTTATAACTTATATGTTCATTTTACAAATTATATAAATATTGGTCTTGTTGATTAACTTTTGCTTTAAATTTCAATGTCTCTTATCATGTTGTCAATAAGCGTACATGATTTTTAAAAAATATTGGCCTTTTCGATCTCCTTGCTCATCCCTGTATCCTCACTGTTTCTGTGCAATTTAACTTTCAGCCTGTCTCTTGACAATCCACAGCTGTTTATGTTTCTTAATACAGTTTGATATTGGCAACTTCTTATCAGAGTTTAATCCATCAATATTTATCGAGATAACGGATATTTGGCCCATTTTTTCTACTAGATCTGCTACATGTATTTTATGTGGTTTTTTTTTCTGGTTCCTTTCCTATCCTCACCCAAGGACATGCTTAATGATTTTAGAGAGAGGGGAAGGGAAAGGGGGGGAGAGAGAAAGAGAGAGAGAAACATCAAGGTGAGAGGGAAACATCAATTGTTTGCCTCTTGTCAGTGCCCCAACTGGGGACCAAACCCCACCCAGGCACGTACCCTGACTGGGAATTGAACCAGCCACCTTTCAGTTTATGGGCCAATGTTCCAACCAATTGAGTACCACCAGCCAGGGCTTTGCTGGTTCCTTTTATCCTTTTTTTTTTTTTTTGTCATCAGCTATAAAATCCAGTTTGTTTATTCTCTGCATTCTTCAATAATTTGGAAGTTGCACATATTTTTCCTTCTTATTAATGATTATATTTATACCTTATCTTGTGTTTTTCTGTCAGTGTTTACAATAAAAGAAAATCCAAACCTCACCACCACCTCCTAGCTCTGGTGCTTCAACACACCGACCCACGTGCTTTTGTCTACACTGTCTTCTTGAGTTCTAAATCAGGTTCTGTTTTGTTAGCTAGAACATGCACAGTAGTTCATTTAGGAAGAGTTTGAGTTGCATGCTTTATGAGTCTATATTGTTCTGGAATATTAATAAATAAATATTATATATTCTCCCCTAAACTCCGTTCAATGAAATTTTTGTACATCTATAACACAGTTAGATTCTTCATTTTAAAATAAATTTATACCCTCTTCACTCTTTTGGCCCTTGCTTACACTATTAGGGATGCTAAATCATGTTATCCTATGAATAAACTTATTAGGAACATTTAGATTTATGAAACATATTAACATTTATGAAACATTTAAACATATGAAGTTGATTGTGAATATTACCAACCACTGTTTTAGTCCAGCATTTTTTTGGAATACATTGACTAAGGCATTTTCTCATTTTTAAAGTTAAAGTTCAACTATATGTTGAGTTCTCTTGCAATAGAACCAAAGATTTCAGTTGATTACTAATTTATTTTGTTAATCTCAAGGGCTGTTTTTTAGCTAGGGAACAATGGACCTTATGTGGCATTGCTACTGTTTCAAATGGAGAAGGGTCAAATTGTCTAAACTCCAAATTCAACAGCTATGGGATTTCTTTGCATTTTGAGTGAATAATAAGATAGGGAAAATACGATATTTCTTTGTGTCTTACATTGATGACCTAGTTGCATTCACTGCAGTTACACACGCACATGGGAGCAGAAATAGTCCCATAATCGCCGACTGTGAAATGACAGTGTTAGATGGTATCGGAATTCAGATGGATTATGGTCTCGGTGTTCGGTTTTTACTTTTTCCAAAGTAGCACTCTCCCTGACATTCAGCAACTTCGCTGAGTATGATTAATGATGAAAAACTTAATTAATGAAGGTGTCTCTTTTCGGCACACACAAAACACGCAGCTTTAAATCAGTCAGTGGATTACTGCAGCTTTCGGGAACCAGCCCGGGTTCCTCAACATGCACGTGACCCGTCTCCACGTTGCCCTCCACCTTCCCTTTTCTGGTTGTGCGAGATTCTGGAAGAGTCTCCCCGACGCCTGTCACAAGGTCTCTGTCCCTCTGCCGAGCCTTCAGTCACAGCCCTCTCTGCTTAGACTGCTTTTTCGGCTCTCCCTCTCCCTTTCGTCTGCACAGAAAGAATCGAGTTATTTTGTAATATGTTATTGAACATAAGGAAGCATCCTTACGTTTTACAATAGCATGCTATACTTTTCCAGTTCTTGGCACTTAGGACAAGAAGTGACAAATCTCTTCATTTGTCCGTATCCCTCAATAGACTCCATGTGTCTCAATAATGGGAATTGTGCCTCATATTACCTTTGTTTTTTAATGCCATGCATATTTATCCACTACAATCTCCTACCCCATCCCTCCAAAAAATATTAATTGACATCTGAACCAATGTTGATGAAACGGTTCTCTTGACATTTTGAAGGTTGGAGTTTCACCTCATCGTCATTACACTGGAGTGAACCTTCACTTTGAAAATGGTGCATCAGGAAAGTTGATAGAAAGTCGAGAAATCTCTCCTGGTTCTGGTAACACTAACTAGTTTTTTTGGGTCACCGAATTCTGAAAATTGATGACTTCCTCACCCAGACTCAAGTAATGATCTTAGAGTGGTTCTTAAGAACTTCAGGATGAGCCTCACTGGTGCGGTCTAGTGGCTTGGATGTTGTCCAGGGAGCCAAAAGGTCAACAGCCAATTCCATTCCTGGTCAGGGCACAGGCCTGGGTGGTAAGCCAGGTAGGGGGCATGAGAGAGGCAAACCAATCGATGTTTCTCTCACGTCGATGTTTCTCTCCCTCTCTTTCTCACTCTCCTCTCGCTGAAAGTAAGTAAATAAAATATTTAAAAGAACTTCAGGATGTTCAAAATCAAGCAATAAAACTGCCATTTGATATGTCTGGAAAATTGGAGGAGAATAAAACAATACTACTTATGATTACAGTTGAGAAGTCATTATTAAATGTTAACGTCTTATATTCTCTATCACAGAAGAGAAAATATTAGTTTTTCTATGCTCTGTTCATGACAATTGGATGTCTACACATTTGAAGCCTCCATTTTAAAATCAAAGGTGCATTTTATTTTCTGTGCATGGGTCACCTAAAGATGACCTACACGCAGATGTTTACATTAGCATTCACAGACGTATGCAGGAACACTGCGCGTTCTAACTTACTGTGGCTCCTGATTTCTGGAAAAGTTCAAGTATAGAGTTCCCCAAACTCCTGTTATCCCTCAACATGCAGCCTTCTTATGTCTCGAGTTGAGGAGTTAATTTAGCTCTGCGCTCACATTGTCTGCAGCCTTTTACCCAGCCTTCCGTAACGTAAGCAGAACTATTTACTTTGCGCTAAGCTAATAATCCTCCGCATCCAAGAATAGGGTTGCTGACAGTCCTTCTTTGCGTGGGGCTGGGTCTGACATGACCATATATGAACTGCAGGCCTGACCCTCCTGCTTATCCAAACCACCCGGCCTTTGGCTACTCCGCACACGTCCTTCTTCACCATTCGCCTGGAGAGTTCAGCCATCGAAGGGGCATTAAATTAGATTTGACAGCCAAATATTTGGAATTTAAACAAAACACTAAAGCTAATTAATTATATCATTTTTAAATCAACTCTTAAAAATAGTTTAATTTCATTCCTACTTGATTTGATCTCTGGAGGGGTCAACAAACCCTCAATGCTCCCAGCCTAATTGTCTCCCCTGCCTTCTGTTCCCCATCCTGTTTAATCATCCTGTTGTCGTTTGGCCTTTTTTTGATGTGATGAGCCTTGCCGAATTCAGCTGTATAGAATGCAGTTTTATTTCCGTGCGTAACAACTGTTTTCCAAGTCTTCCATATGGGAAGCCATTTCCATCTGTTGCTATTAACGAAACATATTCACAGATAAAACATGTCAGTAACAGCGGATGTAAGTTCCCTGCAAACATTCTCCCCCCCCCACCCCCCACATCTGTCCAGGGGAGCACACCAGAGCTGTGCAAACTTAGGGTTCCTTGAGAAATCCAGGCCGTACTAACTATTGCAGAGGGTCATGTGCTGAGTGTCCAAAGGCACATGCTTGATCGCTCAAGGATAACCTCTAACTTGGACCTTCCCTTGCATGCTGACTAGGGTCTCCAGGCCCCAGTAAGCAAATAATCTCCAGCTTCCCCTCTGGCAATAACCACAACTAGGAGCCATTTTTAAACGCCGTTCTTCCTCTCAGAAACTACAGCCCTCCCTCCTGCCTGCTGATCTGGAAGAGACATCAGCCACCGTCAACACCGTCCGCGATCACACTGAAAGCAGCTCAGGGCGGGGGGGGGGGGGGGGGGGGGGGGGGGGGGGGGGGGGGGGCGCGGGGGCGGAATTTTCATGCTCCCAAAGAAGAACTCATTTCTTTCAGGTACTTTCAAAAATGCAAATTTAAAATAATTTCATTATTAATATATTAATACACTCCGAATTCTTTTCTGCATTACTTCTCTATGTGGTAGTCTTTGCTCTTGTTACGGAAGAAACCACTCAACACGCAGTTGGATGGTGGAACATGACCCTTTATTAACGTGCACAGGCCCAGAGGAGTATAGACCCCAAATTCTGAGCCCCGAACCTTGGCCGAGCAGGGCTTTTATGCTCTCCGGACGCCCTATCCTACGTGGCAAAAGCAGGAGGTACAGAAGCTGATGCGAAAATAACTCTAGCCTTGAGGTGTCCTTATCAGAAGCTGGGGGTACAGAAGCCAAAGCAGAAGCTATGACCACCTAACCGAAGCCCGACAGTTTGGCGGTTTCTAAGTAACCTAAACAAAACTCTTTCCCAGTTGCGGGTCCCTCTTCTGGGTCACCTTGTCCTAGTTGACTTTTCTTCTACACTCTCACCCTCTGGTGTTTTCTGGCCTCCCGTGGAATTCTGGCTGTCTAAAGATCCCACTATGGATCCGGTTCTGACGTCACCAAGGGTAACTCACAGTAAAGGCTGAACTCACAGATTCACTGCCCATGGAAGGACATTTGGAATCTTAGCGAGGATGTTTCATTTCTAATGTCTCAAAGACAGATGGTGGATAACTAGCTGGACAGCTAACTAGACGGATAAAGAGATACAGAGACAAAAACCTTTTTGACGTCCCTTGTGGACTCACATTATTTCCTCAAACTGGGGAGACAGATCGCAGGGACCAGCAGTGGGTGCTCCGTTTATGAGAACGTGCCTGTACCATCCCTGAATAATTCATTGTCACATAAATAAAAGCAGAAAACAAGTGTGTCCGCTGCTACACACAACAGGCGTCGTGTTGTGAATATGAAGTCTTTGCAGACATGTTTTGTAATGTGTTTTAAACAAAAGTATAATTTTAAGAATTTCTAGTACAGATGACTCACTGAACAGGATCCCATTTTTTTTGTGCGTATTTGTGCATGAAAATAATAACCAGATCAACAAACAAGAGCATCTTCAAATGTTTCAACCTTCTCCATGACACAATTAACACTGTTTTTCTTTCTGGAATACGGCCGAATCTCTTAAGGGCCCAGTCCCATTGATACTGTAATACATGGCATGAAAACATAGTGCCGGTTTCTTTAATTTTTCTAACACAGTATGAGTTTCCAATTGTCTCTTCCTGTCGTCATCTAGGAGCCTCTTATTTATGTTAATAGTGGATGCTATTGTTGATAAGCTACTTGTAACAAATGAGTCAAACAAAAAGGCATGAATTCTGCAGATGGTGGAACAATTCAGTGGGATAATCTGCATAAGCAGATTCACATTTTCGTAGAAAACATTTTAATTTAATGTTTGGCTTTGATGACTAGCTTACTGAACATCCCTAATTTTTTTTTCATCTAGTTCCCACCTTCTTTTTAATTAAAAATTGTACTGTGCTTAGTGATTAATCTTTTCCCAAATAACCACATGGTTATATTATGCTGTGTTTACATGGTACAGACTTTCCATTGTTGTGATTGATCCAGATGCATAGCTTTCTGTCACCTGCCCCTTTAGGGACACACTGTTCGGTGTGAGTGAAAAGCAAACAATCCAACATTAGCTCGTATTTTATTCATCTGAAAGGAAGGAGCAGGGCTTCCGGTCAGGCCTGTAATGGGTTCGAAGTTACCACCCCATCCCAGCAAGTAAAGAGCTGAACGAACTGAAAAATCAACTCAGATCGTCAGAGAAGCGGGGTCACAAGGTGAGCCCCTGCCCCTCCCCACACCAACAACAGACAGGAGGGTGCAGAGACTCCCAACCTGTCAGGGCAGAAACCCAGGGGCAGGGAGGACCCTGTGCCCTGGTAGGGAAACCTGAAACTCTAACTGACAAATTTTGCTGCATTTCAGAAAAACCTTCTGCTTCCAGCTGGGAAAGAGAAAAAGAAACTAGTTTGAAATACATCAGAGCATTCTGTTCTTAACTATTTTACCAAAGCATAAACTACTGTGTTTTTTTTTTTTAAATTAAGAGTTTAATCTACCTCCAGTGAGGGAAATGCTCAACTCCAGATCTTTCAAGCCACTCACCCGGGGGCAAGGAACTGCCCAACTTCAACCATCCTCTGGCATCTAGGAACCGGGGTGGGGAGAGACTGAGCAGCCGGGGTAAAGTTCACAGTCCAGGGGCTCGCCAGGTTGGGACTGAATCACGTGATCACAGAACACGTCCTCTCCCCCGTACCTTAGCATTCCATTGCTAATGGTCTATTTACTGTAGTGCATTTCAGTCAGGACATGATGTCTGCCTTTCAACACTAAAATGCAGAACACACAGTTTGAAGAGGCTGAACAAGCATAAGAGCAGTCAGACTCAGATATGGCAGAGATGGTAGAATTATTATACCAAGAATTTTTTAAAACTAAGATTAATAGAGTAAGGGATTTAATGGAAAAAGTAAACAACATGTGAAAACAGATAGACAGTGTAAACAAAGAGATGGAAATTCTAAGAATAAGAAATGCTAGAAACAAAAAGAAAACAGTGACCTAACTGGAGAACACTTTTTATAGGCGTATTAGCAGAGAATATACATGACTGAGGACATGACTGAGCTTCAGGATGTAACAATGAAAACTCCCAAAACTGAAAAGCAAGGTGAAGAAAGACCGACTGAATAAAATACAGAACAAGCATTTATAGACAACAGTTTATAATTTATAAATGCATAGCAGTGAATCCACATATTAGAAATGAAGAGAGCTCTAAGATCAAGTTTACTACTTAGAAAACTAGGAAAAGAAAAGCAGCTTAAACCCAAAGTAAACAAGGGAAAATAAATAATAAACATTGGAGCAGAAATCAATGAAGCTTAATATGGAAATCAATAGAAAATGGAGATGAAACCAAAATCTTGCTCTTTACAAAGATCAATAAAACCGATAAGTCTCCAGCCGGGCTAACTAAGAAAAAAAGAGATACAAATGACAAATATCAGAAATGAAAAAGGGGGCCTCATTACAGATCCCATGGACATTTAAAAAAGGAGAGAAATACTGCGAACAACTCCACACTCACAGATTTGATCACCCAGATGAAAGGAACCAAAATCCTTGAAAGACAAAATCTGCCAAAACTCACACAAGAGGAAACAGACAATCAGAGCAGGCCTTTGCTCATTCAAGAAATTAAATCAATAATTAATAACCTTCCAAAACTTAGAGCACTAGTCACAGATGGTTTCACTGGTGAATTTTATGAAACACTTCAGGAAGAAACTGGACCAATTTTCTACAATGTCTTCAAGAAGATAAAAGGGAAGAGCATCTTCCTAACTCTGAGGCCAGCATTACCCTTAACCAAAACCAAAGACAGTTCAAGAAAACTACAGAAGAGCAGCTCTCATTAACCTAGTTGCAAAAGTCCTCAATGAAAAGTTAGCAAATTGAACCCCACAATGTTCAAAAATATTACACTCTAGGGCCAAGCAGCACTTATCCCAGGGCTCCACGGCTTCCTGGAGAGGGAGGTTCAACCTTGCCAAGCTGCCTGCTCCTCCTAACTCCATCTGTGTCTCCAGCGCAATCTCATCAAAGTCCCTGCAAGTTATTTTGTGTGTACCAACAAGCTTTCTCTAAAATATACATGTAGACTGACAGTCACCAGAGGGGGAGGGGAGGGAATTCCAGGGGGAAAGGGGAAGGGTTTAGAGCAACAAGTATGAAAGACACATGGACAAAAGCTGGGGGGGGGGGAATGGGAGGGAGCTGGGGAGGGCTGGGGTGGTGGGCTGGGATGGGAGTAAGAGACAGAAAACTGTACAAGAACAGCAATTAAAATAAATTTAAAAAATGCATAAAAATAAAATAAAAAATAAACAAAAAACAGCAATATATACATATATATACACACACACATATACATGTAGAAGCAAAAGACCCAGAATGGCCACCTCAAGGCAGAAGAACGGCCAGAGGGCTGACAGGACCCACCTTCGATAAAAACGACTTGCTGAAGACTGACTTTGAGGCCACAGCAACCATGGCAGTGTGACATTGAAGAAGGAAGAGGCAAACGGATGGATGGAATAGGAAATCAAAGTGGTACAACCACTTTGGGGGACAGTCGGGCAGTTTCCTACAAAAGTGAATATACTCTTACCATAGCTGGGTTCTTTCATATTTATCCTAATTCATTGAAAACTTATTTCCACACCAAAATGTGCACTCTGATGTTTATAGCAATTTTATTCCTAAGTGCCAACACTGGAAAGCGACCAAGATGCCTTTCGGCCAGTGAATGGATAAATACACGGTGATACATCTAGACGATGGGATGTTATTCAGTGCTAGACAGCAATGAGCTGGCAAGCCACGGAAGAGCTTGACGGAAATGTAAATGCATAGCCCTACGTGAAAGAAGCCAGTCTGAGGAGGTACATACTGAACGGCGCCAACTGCGTGGCATTCTGGAAAAAGTGAAACTATGAGGACAGCAGAACGATCAGTGGGTGCCAGGAGTTGGGTGGGGTGGGGAGGGATGATCAGGCAGAGCCAAGGGAAGGGGCGTTGAGGGCAGTGAGACTGTTCTGTATGACACTACAATCATGCGCACCTGTAGTACGTCTGTCCGAACTCACACTGCAGGGTGGACAACACAGAGTGAGCCCTAAGATAAACGACAGACTCCGTAGATGCCTGGATTGTAACCAGGTGCCACTGCGGAGCCAGACATCCGTAGCTGGGCAGTCTGCGTGCGCGGGGCCAAGCGGCAGGTGGAAACTCTGAGCTTCCTGCTCCATTTCGACGTGAACTTAAATTGATTTAAAGAATAAATTTTACTAATGTTTAAAGCACAAAGTTTCTGTAGACCATATGTATTCAGCCGGTTTATTTGCACAGAAGTATGCATGGGTTCAGTTCACTCAACAAGTAGTACTGACCTTGGACGACAACCTTTAGTTCACATACAAGCCAAAACCCCTCTCACTTCACAGAAACGAGGACCCCTGGCCTCTTCCCCTGACATTTTTTCACGTAGACTGGGGATAGCGCGTCCAAGGAGAACCCCTCGCCTGTGAGGTCTGTGAAGTAGACGCTAAGCCAAAGAAGATGATGGAAGTGAACTCTCAGGTTTCGGCTGTGGTGGGAACCACGTTGGAGGCTAGGCCAAATCAGAACATGATGTGAGTCTGACCCTCTGGTTTTCGGGCCCCCCTCCGCTCACCTGGGGTACGTGCTTGACAGCCACTGCCTTAGTCACTTGTGGCCGCTGTAACGGATTACCGGAGCTGGAGTGGCTTATAAAAACGGAATTTCATTTCTTGCATTTCTGCAGCTGCACGCCCAAGACCAGGGCATTAGCACGGTCAAGTTCTGGGGCGGACCCTCTTCCAGGTGGCAGACTGCCCGCTTCCTGTATTCTCACGTGGCAGGGGGCGGAGAGGAGGCAAGCCGTCCTGTGACTTCACAAGGGCACGAATCCCATTCCTGAGAAGCTCCTGAAGGTCTCACCTCCTCTTACCACCCATCAGACTGTGGGTGAAGGTGTCTACACATGGATTCGAAGGGGACACCAACGATCCACAAAAGTTTTCAAGTGCTTTTTGAAAAAAGAAGTTTTCAAATGCTTTTTAGCTTGCTTGTCATCATCATTAACCAATTGCACATTTAAGATTTAGGGAAGTTCATTTCTATGCCATTTTGTTTGCTTGTGGTCTATTTTTTTTTTTTTTTTAGCTTCCATAGTTCTATGAATCAGTAAAAAGGATAAAATTATTTCATAATCCTATGTGGGGAATGTAAATTCCATTTACATAGAGAAAGAAATATATTGAGAGGCTTTTTAAAATAATTTTCACAAGAGCAAGAAATAGAACACATTCAGCGAAGTAAATGAAACCTTACTGCTGCACCTGGAAGCGATAAGGCCTGCGCTGGACCGGGCGGAGAGCAGCGGCTCTGCTTCCGGTGAGAAAGCTCCTCTGAGGTCTCTAAAGGTGTATCTGTGGACCTCGATGGGAACAGGTTTCAGCAGGGAGAGTCTGACAGGTCGTTGCTTTGTTTGAATGGGAAGTTCCTTATCTCACCCATCTCACTGGGCAGGACTATGGTTCTCAAGTTTTAACGGGCATCAGGTTGACTAAAACCAGACGCCGGGCCCCCCCGCACAGCCTGACTCTGCTCTGATTCAGTCAGTCTCCGGTGGGCCTTTGCTTTCCCAGCCAGGTCCCAGGTGGGCGGGTGCACCTGCTGGCGGGAGCCTGTATGGAGAAGCAGGAGGGTGGAGCACGCTCCTGACTGAATGCACACGTGCCCACATAACGTGCTAACTTATTTTCTGTGCCAACAGAGACCCTCTGCTTACTCTACCTAAACAGCTCAGATGTGAGTTAATTTTTGAAAAGTGGACTTGTCTTGTATGGCAGTAATTTTTGTACAAGAAAAAAACATACCAGAGGACCCTTGAACCTGAAGTAAGGACGTTTGTCTCGACCTCTGCATTTTGTGTGCTCCGTGCCTCGTGTCTGAGGCTCGTGTTCTTTCTCCATAAAATGAGAATGATGCCCACCCCCCAGAGCCCTTGTGAGTATTATGTGGGATGAGGCAGGTACAAGGCAAAGTATTCTGCAAAGGTAACGGCTTATTATTATCGGTCTTTCTATTGATTTGGGAATGACTTACCGGCTCCCAAACTCCTGATGTAGAAAAGACTCATCATAGTGCGTGAGTTTTGTTGACTGACCATAGAAAGCAGTCAGTAGATATTTGTACACTGATTGATAACACAGACTCAGTTCTTTGGAAGATTTCATACAATATATAGATATATTAAAGAAAAGAATTCAACTGTTCACTTGAAACAACAAAGTAAGAGAAACTAATTGAATGCAATTGAAAAAGGGTTTAATAAGTAGTTACTCTGTATCAAGCTCCATGATCAACCTTTCTTTGTTCATATTCTAAGTTATTTCAAATACCAAACACCAAATGAATTCCCCATTTGAGACCCAATTGTTTCTCTGAAAACAGGTCCAACAGAATAGAGAATTTAGCCTAGGTAACGCTGCTTTAAATTTGAATCCATTCAGCAAAAAACCTTGTACCTTGCAATAGTATAAATTTCCAGTTCTAATTTGGTGATCTAAACAAAAAAAAAAAACTTAAGTGAAAAAACAAAATCACAGAGTGATATAAATCTCACAATAAAGTGTGCATGACCTCACTTCTCCATATTTAAGAAATCCATTGTACCTGGCATATACAGAGGAATGAAAAGCAGGAATAATGTGTTGATAGAGGTTACCTTCGAAGGAAAGAATGAGGGGAAAGTTGACATTTTTCTATGTACATTTCTGCCTGTTTATATCTTACGGCGATACTCATTTTTATGGGAATTGTGTAGCGAGCACAATGACGAAGTCAGTGATACCTTAAGAAAAGTAATACACTTACAGGGGTCTCCTGTTTAGAGAGCAGTATTCTCCCACGTGATGAGTTTGTATTTCTCTTCCAAAATATCCACCTGTGACCGACTGGCTCGGCCTCTTGGCCTTGCTGAACCAGAATCCCCCCTTTGCAACGCCCTTCGTTCAGCTCTGACCGCGGTTCCGAGCTCTGCGCCACGGGGACCCCCGTGCGAGCGCTCAGTGCACGGGAGGTCCAACCAGCGACGGCTTTCCCCGCGGGCTTCCTGCCTGCAATTTACTTCCCATCGATTCTCAGGGGGTGATTTCTCGGTAGAAATGCAGTCGCTGTTTAGTCTGGCCGCTTGATTTCTTTCTGAAATCCAGAGGGAGATAGCATCGCCGTAGCTCGGGGTCTCTGGGGTGGCTCTGCCTTCTCGGAGCAGAACCTGGCCTTAGGCAGGCAGGCGGGTGGAGAAGCGCAGAGAAACAAGACACGTAGTGCACACCGCGTACACCCTGGATCTGAGTGTAAGGGGAGAAATCAGAATCCAGCGAAATAAAGGTAAAAAAGAGCAGAGGAATCAATAAGGGTGACGAACAGACATGATTGCATCCCACTTTGCAGAAAAGGAAAATTTCCAATCGTTTGAGGGTCAAAGACTCTAGCTTCGAAATTTAAATTACAACTTGAAACAGAAAGAGGCCAGAGGTCCCTGAGGTCGTCCTGGGGACGGGTGTTACTGCCCACATGCCCCTGCCCCCACCCCCGCCCCCACCCCATAGCTGCCCCACCTCCCCAGCGAGCACACTCCACAGTCAGGGTTGGTCTGCACGTCTGTCTCCACGCGCTAACCGCCCGCTGTTCGGAGGCAGGAACGCAGGTCCGCCTCTCACTTTTGCAACGATTGCGGTCCTGCCCAGACTTCGTGAACACTCGTACGCAGAAAAAAACGGATGGCGGTCAATCATTTTGTTTAAAGTGAGTTCCTGAAACAACCTAACACTGGAAATTGTTCAGAGTTCTTTCAGAAAACTCTCGGACGCTACTACATTAGGCCGCATGTTTCAGTTCTGTTGTTTAGAATTCTGTATATTCTGCTCTTCTTACAATTTCATCCATTTTTTTCTTTCTATAGAATCTCTAATGTATCCTGTCTTTTCATTTTTTTTCCGTCAGATTGACTTCCAGATCCACCTTCCTAAGCTGTGCTTCCCAATTGTTGACGCAGTAAAACTTGCTGGCCCCTTTATTTTGTTCTTCCCTTAAACCAAAAGAAAATGAAACGGAAGGACACTTGTCAAGGTGACTGTTGAGAAAGTAACTCTGGAGGAAGATTGCTGCCAACAGGTTTTTTTCCAAGCCAGAGAAAATCACTACGATTTCGTGTTCCTTTGTGCGAATCCTCTGCCTCACACTGATGGTTTTCGTGGCCAGTAACAGGAAGGAGAGGCCATTTCAGGACAAGCCTCGTGGCATGCAGGTGACGTGGGACAGGGAGGAATTCCAGACCCACGCACCACAATGGAAGTCAAGACACCAGGAGGCCCAGAAGAGACAAGGAAAGAATAATTGAGGGCCATTCTGAGCAAGAGATCAGGCCTAATAAGCAGATGCCAGATGGAAGTCCAATTAATTCAGAGTGGAATCTGGGGCAAGGAGAGAAAAGCTGTCAGTGTGAATGCGTTAATTTCACCGGCAAGCGCACTGCCACCCAGAGCTGCCTGTGTAGTCCCCGCGTGGAGCAGCGACCAGCCTTCAAGACCGAATCTCACCGCCTCGTGGAATTCTTTCTTTGTAACCTCAAAGTGATGTTTTGTTTTGTTTCGTTTTGTTTTCTGAATTCCTTTAGTTTGTCCCTCCCACTGGAGAGCCAGCAATGACTTCTTTGTGTTCTGGTTACTTTTCGTGCATGACATGTAACCTCTTCTGCTGAATTATAAATTTCTTTTTTTGAAATGTCTACATTGCTTACCTCTTACCTAATGAACATAAAATTACTAGGATAATAATGATCAGGATAGAATCATATGATGATAGCAAAAGCCCTTGTAGGAATGATACTATTAGGCCATCGCAATTCAAGTTCAAAATATAAAGCTGCTTTTCTCCAGGACTTTGCACAAAAGTGACAGGAACCAATGGCATGTCATTGGTTTGTGGCAGGTGCTTATAATAAATATATTGCCAACCAGGCCCAGACACTCCTAAATCACTGCTTTAATTCCTTCGCACTCTTAGTACTTCTGAAATTATTGTGTTTTCTTTTTTTACTATCTCCCCCGCCCCCAACTAAACTGTAAGCTCTGTATGGGCACAGACCATCTCTCTCTCGCTCCCTGCCAAATCTTCAGGGCCTAGAAAAGCAGTACTTAGGAGGTGTTCGGTAAATTTCTATTAAATTGAAAAACAGTAGTGCCAATTCCAACAGCTAATTGCACTATTGCAATAATTGTGCAATGTTCCGAATTGTCTTTACCCTTAATTGCCCTATTCACTCAATTACCCACAACAGAGCTTTAGCCATCTGTCTTGCGTTTTGAAGTCCATCCTTCTACGCTTCTCCTTGACTCACACACATTTTAAGAGTGACTAAGAACAGTGTATCCACAGGCCGGTCTCTGTTCCCTCCTGAACATCAAGGGGAAGCGCGTACTCAGCACAGCCACAGGACAGATCAGTGCAGACGGGAGAGTCTTGTCCTTCACCTTGGGGACACCAATACCTGCGTGAGCAGGCACACACTGTCCAAGGAAGTCCCTTGCTGCCTTGTTCTTTACAGGAAAAAAAAAAAAAACCTAGAAATAAACTAAACTTCCATCAACTTGAAAATGAATAAACACACTGTGATAATCCATGCAAGGGACTATTTGCCAGTGGCCTAAACAAATGAATTGCAGCTGTATCTGTTAACATGGACAGACCCAAAACATAATGTTGGCTGGAGAAAGTTAGATATAATACGCATTCCGAAATGTGGGAAATGTTACCTATCAATTTCCTGGGAGAGAGACATTTTGCCACGAACCAGGATGTCATTTATCATGTGGGGACTTCCTCACAGGTACCAAATTTTGGTGAGAAAGAAACAAAGCAGAACAAAATAAAAATCTTCCTGGGAATTGCTGCTCACACTTACTGCTTCATCTGGCCTGTACCCGTGCTTTTGGCCAGGGAACAAGAACACTGGTGGCCTTTTGCTGGAAGGTTTCTCTTCTTTGAGAAACCTAGGAGGCAAGGCAAGAACAGCGAGGAAGAGCTGTGGGGAGGGAGAGAGAAACAGACAGGAGGGAAAGCCGGAGAGATGAAAAAATAGTCTCCAGCCAGAAATCAGGTCTATCGCTAAGAAAATATTGATAATCATTTTTATTAAAGAAACCACGGAAGCTTTTAACCTGCAAATTCTGTGTCTCCTGAAGTATCACTGAACTAGAAGAACTAATTCTCTCACGAGGTGGGTATCTCCTCTTAACTACACTGTTCTTGTTAACTGGCCATTCGGATGGGACCCTGTTTGAAAAGGGAAAGAAAGCCTCTTTTTCGAACAAAGGAGTCATTCTCAGGATCCTCAACATTTTTACAATAAATACATAGAATTTGAATAATTTCAGACCTTCAGTGTCAGTCTTTGAAAAACTTAAAAGCATAAATAAAAATTCTTGTGGACAGCCTGCAAACGGTTTCCTTTTAAGTGGGATTTTGAGCTTTGACCTTGTCTCTACTGCCGTGGTTATTCTGAGTTGTTTTGAACCAGTTTTGTGGCCGTGTTCTCTGTGGTGGTCCAGTTCTTTGCTAACTCTATTTTATGGTAATTGAGTTGCGGTTTCACGGAGTTCCGATTGGTCCTGAGCAATCCCTAGGATGTTTGCCCACAGGCAGTTCCCTAGGGCAGCGGTCCTCCTGCCTCCTGTTCATTTGGAGCAGATGTGATGGGAAGGGCGAGGGCGGCGAGCAGGGCAATTCGCTCTTTTTAAATTTCACCTCTCAGATGGAAGTTAGCACATTGGATTTTGCATTAAAACAAAGCAGTGTGCTTGTAACATCGACATAACATTTTTGCCTGGGTCCTACAAACAAAGTCGTCATTTCAGAAAATCAGAGGGCTTGAGAAGTCAGTCCGTCGGGCGAACCGCCGTGTGATGGGACATGATAACTCTATTCTGAGCTGTTTGAAAGGTGAGGAGGAGCCAACTCTTCTCTGTAGAAGCATCCGATTCCACTCCTGGACAAGCCCCAGGGCCCTAAAAGTCTTCTTCATATCAAGACTCAATCTGCTTCAGTCACTTGACCCTTTATTGTCTGTCTGCTCTTAGACACAACCTGGCTCCAAGTCCCACTTCCCAGGGCTTGACAGCCCTCAGGATAATGCGTACCAATGTTCCCTCCTCTCTAATCTTCCCTGACTTCGGGATCCTCTTGGTTAACCTTCGTTACCGCCTCCTCAGGGGATGCGATATACAGAACTTCCTTCACCCAGATTTCCTGCACATCAGAACACTTTTGCTTAACATTCAGGAAAGCGGTTAAAACGCCCAAGTTTTGCAAGGAGAGCTTGGTGGAAATCTCATTGTTGCTTCATTTTGGTCATGTGACTGCATAGAATATGTTGGTCGTCCTGGCCCTCCTTCACTGAACTTTCTCTTCCGATCACTAGCATCTAACCCCCCTCCCCAGCCCTGTGTCCTCAGACTTCAGAAGCCAGCTCCGTCTGCTGACTCAGAGCGGGGGGAGTACTGGGAAATGCACAGCACCCTCGGGTGAGCTTCCAAGGATGATGCTCTGTGAGGAGAGCTGAAGGCCTGAGTCCTTGCGGTTCAGAGTTGGGTGACCTGCAGGCTGACCTCATACTCCAGAGCTCCCCAGTGCTAACAGGCTAGGGCCATGGTGTGAGGTGTTAAAGAGAAAACCCCAGGCCCCGAATGGTGTCACTTCTGCTAAATAAAGCCCGTGACACCGAATCAGATAAACATCTGACCGAACTGCAGTTTCAGCCTCCTCTCTGGATGTAGTCATCGTGGGCAGCACCAGGGAGGCCCGCTAGTGAGGCCCTCCATCGCTCACTCGGTGGTCCTCTCCATCCCCCGATGGAGGGGAGCTGAGGCCGTTTGCCTGAGGAGAACCCCCACCCCCTTTCCATGAGGGAAGGCAACCTTGCCTGAAACAATTTTTTTCTCCTGCTAATAACTTGGTGTGTACCCAGTTTCTGCCTATACAAGCCTTCCAGGTTGGCTTCTCTGGGCTCCCCACCGCATGATGGGTGGGGTGCTGCCCCATTCAGGAATCCCTCCATCAAGCCAATTAGATCTTCACAATTACTTTGCTGAATTTTTGTTTTCAACAGAGACGTTGCCAAGTTTCTTCTCATTAAAGAGCAAACCACACGCCCAAAATGGCATCACTCCTGCTAAAAGCCCGTCACGCCAAACCTAGACTTAATGCCTGGGCTGACTGCTGCTCAGCCTCTTCCAGAAAGATAACTTGAACCAACCAGTCCGAATTCGCTGGTCAAGTGCCAGGAAAGCCCCATGCCCCATACGTAGTAGGTCCTCCCCACTGCCCCTCCGAAGGAGAGGCCATCTCCCTGCGACAACCCTGGACTTCTCTTCCCCTAAAAGAAGACGTCCTGGTCTAAAAATAATCCTTTCTTTGCTTTTGCTAATAACTCCCCTGCCACACCCTTCTTCCTATATAAATATTTCCTTATTAGTCGAGCCCTTGGAGCACCCTCCTCGTTGCTACCTGAGATGCTGCTCAGCTCACGAATCACTTAATAAAGCCAACAAGGCCTTAAATTTACTTGGCTGAATTTTATTCTTCAGCATTCCCTACTCAGCTGCTTCTCATCCCCTGCCCTGCTTCCTTTCATGGTGGCTGCTCCTGGAAGCACTTTAATAAATCACTTGTACCAGGACCCTCGTGTCTGGTTCTGCCCTAGGGAAACCTGGCTGAGGGTAACTTCCTGTAATTCTAAACCTCATCTCCCATAACTCCAAAGGGAATCCAATGGTACCTGCTTCTAGAACTCTTCTCAGTTTCTCTGGGCCCAGAGTTGAATGTGACATTTAAGGTGCAGAAAATTCCAGATTCTGGGGCAGCCATCTTTTCCTTATTGAAGCCGGCTTTCTTCGAGAGGGGATGGCAGTGATGTGCCAGGGAATGGGAGCTCACTGCAAAGGTGGTCGGGACTCGTGACCGGTGCCCAGGCACCGCTCAGTGGCCTTTGCTATTTTCTTGTCTCTTAGCTCTGGAAGGCGGGGAGCCAGGAAGCCCCATCACCAGCAACACCATTCTGCTGTCTCTGGAGGAACCAGAGGAGAAGAAGTTTCCCAACATGAGACGGAACAAGTCAAAATCTAGAATACTCGTCCCAAATACTTGTTTCAAAGAGCTCTCTAAAAGATTAAAAGTGGTCTAAATCGTTATCTCCCAAAAGTAGAGGAAAACTGAGGCTTTCTGGTCTTGGGTTCATCAGCCTGCGTGTTCGAGAGTTGTAACACTGTGCAACCAATTGATTATTAGATGAGGTTGAGGTTCAAGGGTGGCACTCCCCCAGCTGCCGAGTTCAATTGGGGTTATCTATGCAGCTGAAGGAAACTGGGCAACCGTTTTTAATTAATTGGCGATTTTGAACCTCTCATGCTAAAAGCTTTCTTAATGATTAAAAATAAAAAAGAAATGATACGGAAAGGTGATGCAGTTTGAAACACGCAGTCCGAAACAGCTGAGAGATCACTGACTCTGGGCTTCTAAGCAGCGACCAGTCTTTCACTTGGTGATTACGCGCTAAATATTTTCTAGTTATAAAAATCTTAGAGAAATGAAAACCAACTCGGAATTTTGAGTTGGTTAAGAGCTTTCTGGCTCCCCCGCCAAAAATTGAGCTAGACTTTGACATTGTTTGCTCTTGAATAAAACTTTAACAGTGGGGAATTGTAACTCACCCCACAACTCCTTTGACATTGTTGCAATGGGTACCGACTCCGGCTAATGTGTGGCTGCAGGTGAGCAGCCTGTTTGCTTGAGAATGCTAGGAGCTGACTTCAGGGGAGACAGACTCTGACCTTCAAACGTTCCAGCTCCGAAGATTCGCTGACCTTCACCCAGTTATCTGAACAGACTCTGTTGGCTTGCGTGTAGTCCTCTCGGTAGAGAACTCTCAGTCCCCTCCCTCGATCTCCGCTGCTCCCCTGTCCCTCCTCACCAACACCTCTGCCTGCACTGAGATGTTGAGATGGGCTTTGGGATGAGAGTCCCCCATTTTCTCAGGGGGCTGGCACTTGCAAAACCTGCTTTCCTTTTCACCAGCACCGGTCCCTTGAGTTTGTCTTTCATTGCTGCAGGCAGCCAGACCTGGGCTTTGATTACACAATTGTTCTAGTTGTTTGGCTGTTATACTTGGTATGATTGCTAAATGCACACTGTACTTTATGGTTTATAAAGTCCTTTGATGTGTCCTCTTTTAATCCTCAAAACAAAGGTAGAGAAAAATTATTATCATCAACCTTCTGTTAGAGAAAAAGAAAACAGAGTCCTAAGTATTTTTAATCCATCCAAGATCATAAAGTAAGGGGTGAAGCAAGTCAACCGACTCAGATCTCCTCATTGCAAACACCATCGTCAGCTCAGCTCACATCAACCTACCTAATAATCTTGGTTAGATTTCTCACCCATCACAAGAGATTCTATTTTATCATGATCAAAACATCAAGAGAAATAAACTAACTCCTTAATTTCAGTCCAGTGTAATTTCTATTCAGTGGTAAACAAAACAAAACATCTTTCTTTAAACTCTGATCCAACAAAAATCCCAACACCTACCCTACTTCTCCCAGTAGACATGCAGTTGTATAGCAGTCTCGTACTACTCATATTCTTGATAACCAATGTTTAATTTTTTGTTCAGTAATATGTTTCCTGAATAAATGAGTTTGCTTGAGAATGTACAAGTTACAAGAGAATTATTATGCATGAACATTGGGAAGACCTAAACTCTTGTTGAATTTAGAAAAAAAATGTATACAAAGAGACAGAGAGCAAGTAGGTGCCAAACTGAGCAATGCTAACGAGTTTAGCGAGACTTGGATCCACGGAGAGCTGCACCATTAGAGGAGAAAGGTGCAGGGAAGCTGTCGTGGAAGGATGATGCTCCGCCCACCCCGTCACATAAGCAGTTTTGCACTCACACGTTCCTTTGCACTTCCATCCCCACAGCCATCACCCCGGTGCCTCTGCCTGAGGAGAGCTGGGATTGCCTGTGAATTTCTGCCCCAATCCTAACTCACAGCCCTTAACCAATGCTTTTGGGTCCCTGGCTCCTGCACCAGGATGAGACCGGTCAGGAGGTATCACGCCCCTGTCTCTAGAGCTCCCCTGTGAGGCTGAGTGAGCCCTCCAAGTGACCCTCTCTGGGGCTTCATTTCATCGGGCACCTTTGCTTGGCCCCTTCTCGTCCTGACCCACTTGCTCCTCCCCTACCTACTTTTTCTTGTACCTTCCTAACAAATCACTTTCAAACAAATCCTTTTCTCTGGGTCTACTTTGGAGGAACTTAAGCTAAGACAGAGAAGTCTGAAATTTAACTGGGTTTTAAATATGCTTCAGGTGAGCTGTGCTGAAAGGTTTTTTTCCGGGGAGGGAGAATGTCATGAGCAAAGGCATGGCAAGGTGGGGTTTTGTGTCCTTGATGTAGATGTCAGAGGGGGAAAAGTCTTCCTGACAGCTACCTGTGGGCGTTGGAAAGCCAAAGGGAGCTACTTGGGGGCAGGTAGGACAAAACCCAGTCAGGCAAATTGTGAAGGGGGAAAAGTAAACAGAGAAGCCGGTCTGAGTTCCCAAGCAGGAGAAGAATGTAAGAAAGCAGTTTTCTCTAATTGCACTTTTAAAACGTAGTCACAGATGCTATGTGGAGAAAAGACTCTCTGGTCGAATAAGGTTGCAGCCCACTGAAGATTGCCAAGTGACCATAAGCCAGTGGAAGAGGGTGAGCTGTGGAATTTGATCAATTTCCAGTCTTTTCCAGACTGAGGACCTCACTGCCTGCGCTGCGGTGCCCTTCAAAGTGTGGCCCACCTGCTGGTCCCGACACTGATGGTGCTTTACCAAGTGTTTCCTAAGCACATCCTCCCACTGCACGCTGTGGGGAGTCCTCCTCATTACTGTGGGGTAGAAATGGTTCTCCTGCAGACGTACTTTGGGAGATGCTGTTTTAGGAAGCTCTGTGAAAGAGGCAGAGACTGCCTGGGGACTGGGGGCTCTGTGAGGGATGAGACTCGACTGGTGGCTAGAGAAAAATGTAGGAAAATGAAAATAGAAGATCACCTAACAAAATCACTGGATGTCACGACTGGGGAGGTGGGAAAACTAAAGAACTGAATTTTCCAGCCCCATCATCGTGGTGTGAGTGCAATAAATGCCACAGTCTAGCAGTGGACACTTCTCGGACTTCCAGGGCTAATATCCCATGGAAAACAGGAGATTGGATAGCATCTTAAAGTGGAAAATTAATTAAAAATTCAGTGACTCGGTTCACCTGGCTATGTTATCTAGCACCATTTTAGTTCGGTCTTCAGCTCACGTAACAGAATGATGAGAAGACTTAATACCATTTTCCAGGTAGGCTGAGTGAGTTTTGTTGCTGTTGTCATTTTTTTTTCCCAAATTTTAATGAGCATATGAGACACTAGGAGACTGGGTTGGAATGAAGATTTCAGTCCAGTAGGTCTGGGTGGAGCCTGAGATGCTTCCTGTCTAACCAGCTCCCAGGCGACGCAAGGTTGCTGGTCCAAGGAACCCACTCTGAGCAACACAAGGATCAAAGACGAAGCCTAGGGGACAATGTAAATGCAGAGACTCTAACTTAGAATCACACAGAAGTTACCTTTACTGTCAGTTAGTAACTGCACGCTCTCGATGTTGAATTTGTTCATTCACTTTATTTCTTATGATGGTATTCACTGTCAGGTGAGTATGAGAGAGAGGGAATGATGGTAAGAAAAGCTGTGGTTAAAGGAAACATAAATGACATCTAAACCCCACCCCCACCCCCCGGGAAGCTCTAGTGAAGATTAATGGAATGCTTTCAGAATGAGCGCAGTACAAGTGGGAAGTTCCCACTGCTAATTGACAAGTTTTACAGGGAAAAAGAACATTTTATTAAGATACATTTTAATCATATTTTTCATTCTGAGCTCTTTTTTCTAACTGTTAATTTTACATATGCTGTGGGCTGAGAAATATGAATAAGATTTCCCTTTAATGTCAACGTTACCTAAGAGCCAACGACACCTGTTTTTAACAGAATCTTTTTTTCCTCTATTTCATTTTGTTATTTCAATATATTTCATTCTCTAAGGAAGTTTCTGATAGTGTTCCCTTCATGTATGTTCACGTGTTAGTACCTTCTGAATTCTAAAAGCCTGAGCTGATGTCTAACGAACCAGAGAAAGGTCATTCCCTTAACCCTTTTACTCAGAACACAACGGGCAAACTAGAAATAGTGACTTTCATTGCTTTTCGGATATATTGCTGTTACTTTGTGGAAACAAAATCAAGGAGATTTTAATAACAAACCCATGAAATCCTGGTGGTTACTGAAACAGCAACGACTGACGAGAGCATAAGCTCTACTCTCGATTTTCTTAAGATGGTCTCACTGACCGTCTCCGGCTACCTTGACCCAGAGGTCCCCCTTAATAAGGGAGTAATAAAAATTACTTCATTTTCAAAGTCTCAATGTCACTACAGGATGTTCTACATAAAACAAGTTCTCATTTTACTTTTAAAATATGACTATACCTTAATTATATATGCAGTGTGTTTTTAAGAAGATTTATAGGTAAACTTTCTATTATATTATTAACCTGCCATGGCTTCCTCTATGGATTAAAGAATTAAAACTTTAATGGAAAATTCATGGCTCGGGAACTGGAAAGCTTCCTTTTTCCTCTGAATGACTGAGTATATATTTAGCTCTTTCCAAGATCGTGACCCAGAAAATTCATTACACTTACATTAACAAAGTCAGCAGTGTATATTAATTCTCCGTCTAAGTTAAAAGGCATGAAAAACCAGCAACTTTTGAGCATCTGCAGTGCCATCCCATAAAACATGAAAAAGCTAGAAAATGACAAACCATCTCTAAACAGCCAGAGTACGACCACTGTTAAAGACTGTTTTGGTTTACTGTTAGCAGGAATTGCTGCATTCCTCACACAAAGCGTCATAAGTGGTTAGGGACCCAAGATGCTGAAAAGGACGCCTGGGTGGGGGTGCACCCTTCCAAGACTGGACTGCTGCCCGTGGATCTGAGAATTTGGGGTCAACCGAAGCTCTCATTTCCCACTCGGAGACGACTGCGTTTTACGCTTGTATTGCTTATATCCAAAGGCAAATAATGGAGGCAGGGAACCTGCCTTAGCTGGAATGCATCTTTAATACTCAACTTGAGTTTGCAAACCCCTTCGGTCACAAACACTGCATGTCAGAGCAGCTCAAGTCTTTCAGAACTGAGTTAATAAAGAAATCAATACCTATAGAAAATGTTTAAAGTAGAGGAAACTATCCAGCCGTTATGAAAATAAATAAGAATGAGAGTACTTGAAACAATAAAGCAGGTAAAGCAAATAAAAGAAGGAGATTTTAAAACTGTATCTGGAATTGCATGAGTCAAAAATCTCATAGCCAAAGAATCACTTCACACATATTTGTTTTGCTTCCCCTTGCGAATCATTACTGTAACTAAAAAAAAAAAAAAAAAAAAAACCTCTAAGGGAACTTTTTCTGGCAGGATCCCATCACACTACTGTGGCTCAGCCTTGAGCATTCCTTGTGTTGTTTTGTCTGGTGTATTAGCAAACATACACTGAAATGATGACGTTGTTTTTAGATTTTACCAGAACTTACGCACACCAAAATTAGTTCCTATTTTCACAACGTATTGTTCAGTTCAGCTGTCAATGGAGCAGAAGGAAAATCGTTACGCTTATGTTAGATTTTTTTTTCTTTTATGAGTAGATTTAAAATTTCTTTGAACTCTCTCTCTTAACATGTGGATTATTCCTATTCTGTGTAAACATTACCTTATCCTCTACTAAATTGCTCTTTTTGGTCCCATTTTGGTTGCTAAAGTTACCTCTAATTTATTTTAGACACAACTTTTCGAACCACAGTCAAAATTTGTTTTATGAAAGATAATTTCTAGAAACTGCATTGGCTTTTCTTATGTTTACACCAAACAAAACAACACAATGTCCATAGGTATTGAACATGATTTTTAAAAAGGGCTGAAGTAGTAACACGTGTGCACTTTGGCAGCATCCCGCCAGGTACTGGGAAGCGCCTGGCACCTGTCAGCTCATCTGATCCTCGTCACAACATCATGGCACGAATTCTATGGTTTTATCCTGTGTTACCAATGAAAAATTATTTTAATGTCCCTTCATTTTAAGAAAAATACTTTTCTAAAAAATACACTGTTTTTTATTGAAAAAGAAAATCGGGCTATTCACAAAAGTGCAAAAAAGAAAGCAAAATACCTCCAAAATCTTCCCACACAAGGAAATAAAAAAGATATTTGTGATTGTTAACAAATATTCCAGACTTTTTTTTTTTGCATGTGTATAAAAAGAACTTATTTATGTATTATGGCCACATAGGAAGACAGGTGATCAATAAGATGATAAATAAAGGAATAGCTAATATAGATTAATACAGAGAGGATATAAACAGCAGAGAGAAATCCAGCTAATCATTTGAAAAGCATTGCCTTTTTCCTTCTGATCTTTCCGTGTACGTAATCAACCAAAGCACCAATGCTTAATAGAGGGGGTGAGCTTAGGGGGCCTGAAGAAATGCAAAGAAAAAGGGGGAGTTACTTTTCAGTCTCTGATATTCAAAACAGGATTTTAAGAAGACATTAGGCTTGAAGGTCATGCACGATGAAAAGGAAAAACAGTATTTTATATATTCCTTTATCTTCCCTTTGGTATATCAAGACTCAGTCTTCAAGAAGTAGCCCTCAGAGTTTTCCAGCTACGATTTTCATGCGGGAAGAAGCCGTGGGTGATTTCCATCTTGCCAACTCTGACAGTCAACTCTCGATCACCCTCTGAAAGAAGGCAAACGGTGCTGAACTACTTCACCAGTTTGTAATCAGAACTTCCTCAATGTGCAGAGTTCTTTTTTTAATTCCTGGAGATTGCTTTTATTTTTGTTATCATATACATTGGACCCCACGTTTTTATATAACCATATTGTCTTTTGAAGTTCTTGTGTTTATATTACTAAGAAAAGTATGGCCGCTTACTCTTCTTACAAGTTACCAAGGTACACAGGCTTATTCAGACAATAATATTGTTACTTGATTAATAAAGCTTTGGGTGAATATAGAACTTGGTGATTGTGGGGAGGGGGAAGGGTGGTGTTGGTGGGAGAGGGGATAGGGGTGATAAGTGGTGATGAAAAATTCAATAAAAATAAGTAGATAAATAAATAACTTTGATAAATGCTTTTTCAGAAAGCACTGAACTACAAACATAACAAAATTTTAAAAAGTTAAATTCCCATCGAATGGAGGAGGGAAAAAAATGGAGTCACCAAACTCGAGAATGACTTCCCTCAGGTCATCATGTTAGAAGCTGGCTGGTAGCTAAAGACAATTTTGATCAGTTCTCCAAATCCCTAGCCTGGTCTTACTGTCATGTCATTAAACACCCCTTTGGAGCTGTCTTTGGAAAAGTTTATTTACTTCAGGCTCGAGGTAAATAACGTTACTTATGCAATCGGCGCATGGCCAGGTCTATCAGAGCTAGTCTGTGCCTTCCAAGTGTCTAGTCAGTTCATCAGTGAACACGCGGGTGGGCTGTGCGTGAGCCACACTTCCCGAACCTGCCCCACCTGGTAATCTCTTTGTGGGTAAGCCTCACCCGTTGTTGAGTCTTGCTCCTGTTGGGCTGCACACTGATACACTGATCTGACATGGAAACACAAGGACATTTTCTGATTACCGTGGCTTTGGGATCACCTGTTTCTGCCAAGCTGTTCATTGCTCGGCCCTCAGTGCATCGTAATTTTGTTTAGTCCAACAGCAAAGCCTGGCCATCAAAGAAAATCAGTGCATTTGTATATGTTTTAACGGGCAGGGCAGTCCTTTCAAAAACATTCCTGCGCCAAGAATTAAAGATGGAAAACAGCAATTAGATACTGAGGACAGAAGTTTAGGAGCCCAAAACTCTCATTTCACCACTTACTGACTCACTTCATGCTCATAACGAGGGTGTTGTTCCTGATGCTTCTATTCTTTCAGTTTGTCTACGGAACTTTAAAAAATGGGGAAATGGAGGAAGCTTATGGTGTGAAATTAAAATTCACACTCAAGAATTCAAAACTATGTAAAATGAAAACACTGTACAAAAACTCAGTAACACTGACAGATTCCACTGATGGATTCTGTCCACAGCTAAGCATTTTTGTTCTTATATATAATAGAATTCATCACACACTAAGCGACAGGACCAATGGAAAATAAAATATGAAATCAGAATCTCAAAGAAAAACTGAAAGACTTTTTCTCATAAAGAAATAAAATACTCGAAATATTCCCTGCCCGACAAATGACCGCGAAACGATGGAAGAGATCCAAAGGAGGAAGAAGGTTAGGGTCAAACTAAGGAACCAGAAATGAAAAAAAACCACCCCAAACCTGCCATAACCGCCGAGTGTGCTCCTTCATTGTTGTCGCACATTATAAACTTTAAAACAGTGCTCCAACCACTTTCCTACCCACCACTCTTGATCCTGCCTCATGCTTTGTTGTATTTGAAAAAGAATTTTCTACTTTAAACCTCTAAATATCTGGCTGACGAAGCCCGACTTAAGAGTACTTATTAGAGCATTTCACGCCTATTTTATTACATTTAAACTGCCTTGAAATCACTGGAGTGTCTCAGCGAGGTTTCCCTTGAACTTATTACCTTACGGAGGCGCATTGAGGTCTACCCCAAAGGCAGTATCTTTTTCAAAAGCACCATCTCCTATCAGCTTATTAGCTACGACGGCCACTTCAGTGGGTTGGCAACGCGCAGGGAATAGAGGTCTCAAGTATACTGGAAAGTTTTTGATGCCATAATAATTCGAGGATATGGTTTTTGTAGTGTTTTGTTTTTCCAACCTTTGCCTGGGTCTTTCATTCTCAAAATCTGAAAAAGCTTTAGCCTCCTGCCTGACGCTCTCTAGCAGCATTGAGATTTTGTTTTGAGAAAACTGTGGAAGCAGGCAGGCTCTCGGGGAGCGATAATGCGTAACTAACTGCTCATCCACTCCAAACGCCTCCGCCGTGGGGTCCACCCGCATCCCTGCTCCGACCTTCCTCCAGCTACTCAGAATAATAGGACGTTTGCACTTCGACCCCTCTCCGGAAACTTCAGAGGCCACGCTGCCACATAAAATTTCTGGTTTAATTGATAGCACAAAGCTTGAAGAATGCCGCTGAGTTTTGTTTTGGTTTGGTTTGGTTTGGTTTGGTTTTTTGGTACTTTCCTATTGCTCCACAGCTTGAGATATCCAAAAGCCATCTGTTCAGCTACTCTTGGGGCAAATCCCATCTTTATAACAAAAATATGTGTACATTTCTATGTCAGAAAAGTTAAAGCTAGAAGTGATTGTTTATACCGAGCCTGGGTCTCGGTAGATAAGGAAGCAGACTATTCTGATTCTTTTAGTCTTAACATCTCTTTTGAATTCCAGTCTGGCATTTCCAGCTGCCTGCTGGACTCCCATGCCATTGCCCTGCAGTTCCTCCCCGCCCCCCCCCACCCACCCTCAGCAAGGAAAAGCTGGACTGCATTTGTCCCTGTACATTTACTCAGGGCCCAGTAAGGAAAACAGCAATCACGCCAGGTATTTCAACAGAAAGAACTCTGTGTAAATGGGTTCAAGAGGTATTGGGTGGTAAAAGAGGGAGGGTAGCGCAAGTAAGCAGCTTCCAAGGGGAAGAGGCTTGAGCTAGTTGGGTTCACAGATGATAGCCATTTGCAGTAGGAAGCCCATGGGCTCCGAGGGATGAAGAGCGAAGTCACGGATGAGAGCTGGTATCCCCGGAGTGAGTGGGGTGGGCGGAACAAGGGTTCTGCGCTCTGAGGGGCTGGTGTCTCTGAGGAGTCACGTGAAGCTGGTTCTTGGAATGTCAAGAAGAAGAAGAAAAAGATGGCACTGTCAGGGTGCAAAGATTTTGCTGGGGAGGCACTGACAGTAACAGCAAGTACGTAGGAAGGCCTAAGCTTTCTCCTGCCTTCCAGTTTCCTTAGTTTCCCCGCTGGCAAACCTAGCAGGTAGGCAGATGTTGGGTTTCTAGTCCCAGCCTCACAAAGCAGAGGACACTGAAATGTGGGCTGAGCTGAGACGTAAGTGCTCTTCTCTCCTCACGCACAGCTGTCGCCTCCACCCATCCTTCGGGGCTCAGCGGGGAGATCCATGCCTGACCTCGGACAAAGGCTCGGTGGGTTCTCCCTTCAGCTGCCCCATGTGGTTTGATTAGGAAGGAGCAAAGGGAGAAGTGAGAGAACCTCCCACGTGTGCGTGCACGCACGCAGTGGATGAAAACTAAGCAGGAGAAAGATGTTCAACCTCAGCATTACTGAGGTCAAACAACCATCTGATAAAATAAGAAAATATTTTTCATCTATCAGACTTCAGAAACAAAAATTACATGAAAGGATCAGTAACACCATCTGCGATCAAGGATTTAGTAAAAAGCAGTTGCTAAAACCTAAAGCAGTGACTTATGATATTGTCGCAATCTGTTCTTTGCAACTCCCAGCAAGAGTATGAGCCTCTAACACTTCCTCGCAGTGGGTGTGCTTCATCGAAGATGTTGCTGAGCTGGAGGGAGGCCCGAGGCCCTGAGAGAGCTCGGCAGAAGGCACATGGAGGGGACCAGAGAACCCCAGGGTCTCGGGTTTCCTTCCAGGGTTCTGGGCTCCCCGGCACCCTGGTGAATGTCCCCACTCTCTATACGTGTACACATCTCTCCATAGCGAGATTTAAAGGTCCTGTTACCTTTTGGGGATATAAAAATGTACAAAGAACAAAACAAAAAACTATAATTTTACCCTCTATATACTCTCAGGGGACATTTTTTAATAAGTAATATATGTGCATCATTAGAAAAGAATAAAGCTGTCCAGGGAAGCCCAAAAGAACATGAAAACTTTCCTCCCTCCACTGTGGTCCCTTGAAAGGAAAGATTTTTGTTTATGATTTTAAAGATTTCAAGTGTTGGCGAAGCTTACTCCAGGTACAAATATACAGCTGCTCCGCTATGGGTGAGGCTTTTTACTTTCAATCTACGTTACATTAAATTTCACTCTCGGGCACTCTGCACCCTCTAGAACCACCCTGCGAATACGGCGCCGGGATAAAACTGGATGGGCCTTCTACCACACGGAGTCCACGTCCCTCATCGTGGGCAGGAAGGCGGTTTGGAGGTGGGGCGTTCGCAGGCAGACTGAGCCCCGAAGTTGACTTCTAACAAAACAAGTCAAACTTCTTGCTTTCCCATTCTTAATGAATACCTTATGCCTGAATTTGAGAAGCAAATATAGGGAAATTAACTAAAAATGTATTCTTATTAATGACACCATCTATGATTATTTTGTTTCTATAGAGCACAAATTTTTAGACAAAAATAACATTTCCTAATATATGTGTAGTGCTCGTGTTAGGACCATTCAGGCAAAAAAAAAAAAAAAAAATGGACATTTCACCAGGTGTTTCCCATGAGTCTGACAACTGTTTTAAAAACACTGCTAACCCTTTCAGCTTGTATCCCAACATAATTTGTGTTTGTGTACCTCGTCACAAATAGAAACAGGAATATTATCTAAATATTAGATTTGATGAGAATTTCTCAGCAGCATCCCCGCCTCCCATGCTCAGAACTGTTAACAAAATGAGGTAACGGTCCTTTGGCATTAGCGACATTGTAGCCGAAATGCCCATGTTCAGGCTTCCCTGCCAACATCCGGGGCACCGTTACCCTGCCGGAGCACGGGACCTGGGGCCTGGGGCCTGGGGAGACAGGAGCCAAAAGGGCGACACCACCCTTCAGTCCATTTTTGAGAATATTAAGTGGAAAATAAATACAAATCCTCCCTAAAATGCAGCTGTGTTTATAGGAGGTAGGAATTCAAGTTAATTACTGAAATAAACATCCAGATCAATTAATAAATTCGATCTGCGCTCTCTGGTGATTAATATTCTAATGGAGGAACAGAGGATTTATTAGGCATTTCACAAAAGGAAAAAATGCAGAAGACTACCTAATAATCAGATTTGCCAAATGGATACTAATAATAATATCCAACGTATTCGAAAGTAGGAAAATGGGGACTCCCTTACGCCGTGGCTACAGGTGCAAATTGGCTCCATTTTCTGAAAGGCAATTTGGCTTGCCTATCAACATTGTCCACGCGCGTGCCCTTCGACCCACCAAGTCCAACACTAGAATCTCTGCCCAGGAATTAATTAAAAATTGCACCAAAAATATCTAAGTGAAAAGGTGTTTCTTGCATTGCTTATAGGAACAGCTGGGCGATGCCCTAGATGTCGTTCTACGTAGCGCTGGTCGTGTATTTAATCAATATGCGGCCATTAAGTAGAATAAGGTAGACCCATCTGCGCCGCCAGGGAAAGACGTTAATGATACGTAATTAATTAAAAGGAAAGAAACGTAGGGACTGGGCTGCAAAAATGTTTAAAACTGTTTTGTTCGTGTGTATAGATATAGAGATAAATGTAGTTTGGCATGGAATACTTTTATGCACTGCTTTATGCACTTTGTATTGTTAAATTATTTTACAATGAGCTTTTATTATATTCGTAATCAGCAAAGATAATAAGGACATTCTAGTTTGGAGGATAAAAGACTCTGCAAATAGCTGTCAATTTTTAAAAAATTGGGTGTGGAGGCAGTCATACAGTCAAGCTCCACAAAACAGCCATTGTTTTCCTCTCTCTGTTCATTCTACGCAATGTTAGTATTAAATTTTGCAAGCTGTGGAGAGGACACAGGCGCGGCGAGGAAGCGCTGATTGTGTAAGCTTAGGAGCCGGCCAATTCAGCGTTAACGTTTTTCCATCACTGGATCATCCGTAACCCGCGCTCCGGTGACGTCAGCGCGCGGTAGGTTCCTGCGATAGCAGCTGGTACTCAGGCCGTTTACAACGACAGGGCAGGGCCTGGCCTAAGTGCTTAGGTGGCATCAGCTCATTTCGTCTTCACTGTAACTGAGTAATTGTTTGTTCGTTCGCTCGTTTGACAAAGGAAGGCTCGGAGGCAGGAGGAGTTTAAGTAGCTGGCCCCACAATGCAGAGCTAGTTAGTAGGAGAATCTAGTAAGAAGTGGTCCGACAGCAGAGTCCAACTCCAGCACTTTCTTTCCCTGTAAGACGGGAGATCCCTTGCTTGATTCAAGCTTTCGCTAGGGGGGAGAACGTTGCATTTTCTGGCAATTATATAAATCAAGAGGCTTCTGAGAATCTTCTTTTTTCTTCACATTTATCTAAAAACCAGCATGAGTGCTAAATGCTGCGCATTCGGAATAAAATCAAGCCCTGCAGCGGAAGTGAAGGCCCGAAGACGCTCATCTTCCCATAATGGAGCTGAGATGTGGGCGCTGCGCACGCACTCCAGCTACCGGCAGCGCAGGAAGGAGGGGGCCTCACCCCGCGGGCAGGCGCGCGGTGGGACGGGGAGGGACGGTGTTCAGAGAGCGCCCTGGACAGGATCTGCTTGGGAAGATGGATGAAGCTTTCAGAAAGACAGCCCACCCAGGGGGCACTCTTGCAAGACTGATATCATTTATGTTTTATTATTCTATTCTTTATATATATGTTTTATTATTCTATAAAGATAAATACAAACATAAACACTCATCGTGGAAATCATACCAAGGACAGGAAAACAAAAAATGGCAATAAAGATCACCTCCCTCAGAAATAATCACATTTTGGGGTGTTACTGGCTGGGTCCAGTTTCAGCAGGCAGTGACCAGAGTGCAGCCGATTTTGGGAGAACAGATGCAGAGAGCTAGGATCGACAGGATACAGTCACGTCCCCGCGTAAGTAACTGCAGCGGAAGGCGGGGGAAGCTAAGTCTGAAGTGTGCACTGGAGGACATGATCGTAGAAGGCCCTAAACGGGGGGGCAGGATAGAGCAGTGGGGAGCTATTGAAGGTTCTCCTGCCAAAGAAGGGTGTGTTTGAAGCCATGCTTGGGAAAGATGAACCCGGTGGTTAGTCGGGAAAAATTACAAGGGAAAGCTGGGAGTTGGGAGCATGCAGAGTTTATTAGTGTAATATAGGGGGGATGGACGTAGTAATTCTGAATTTAAAAGACAATAATAAATAGAACAGGGAAAATACAGGATCCGTGATTTATAGACATAATAAAGTCTGCGCATGGTGCCTCAAGTTAGAATATCTCTCTGTGTGTGCTTTGTATTATCCTCCATCCTATTTTCCTTGTTTTGGGAGAGCTGGAATGTTGCAAGATTTAAAAATATCAACGTTGACTATTCTGTAAGGGTGGCTTGCTTTTTAATTATTAAGTTGTTCAAGTTTTGAAGGAAAGCACAGACAAGAATCAGTTATATTCATAAGCTAAGAAACTACATTACAGAAAGATCCAGTTTCCACAAGGATTTGAACAAAGGCCTTCATCAACTGAATTTTTTGCCCCAAATAAGTGGATTGTAAGGATTTATTAAATGTACATTTTTCCTCGACTTTAATTGTCGCATTAAGTTTATATTTCCTGTAAATTATATGACTTAGCAGTGACAGACAGTTCAGCGAGTCATTTCCACTTAAACTGAAGGAGGACACGATGGCTGCGATTACAGAAATTCAGCACCGCCCTTACGCACGCCTAATGGATGGCCTTGGTTTGTGTTGCCGTGTTCGGTGTTGCCTGTCACCTTATCCACGACTTCAGTGGTAGATGATATTATAGTTCCTGTTGGAGATAAAAGAACCATTTAAGAGCAGTTAGAAGATTTGTTTGAGTAGGCACTCTGGCCTCTTTTTGCAGATCTGACACCAGGAAATATATGACCTCATGCTGCATTTTCCCACTTTCCTGTGTACAGATAGAAGGTGAAGAAATTGTAGAAGTTGAAGCAGTCATAGAAATTGAAGGATTGAATCCCCATCTGTCCATGTGTTTATATATATATATACACTGGGCATTCCTTAAACGTATACGTAATGTAAACATGTAGAAAGTGTTTTCTGCTAAACTTTCCAGGATATATCTGCACCCAACGCTGCAGGCTTGTTTCCAGCCCTCTGTGTGCCTTGTACCGCAGCCCGGCCTCGCTGCCGTAGGTGGGGCAGCGCTGAGGCCCAGCTTATACGCCAGAGCGCTCCCGTGGAGTCTGCCTGACATGACCCTCTGCAGGATTTTCCCTACGTGGCACCCTTCTGAGCTCCCGTCCCCTGCCATGTCCTCCTTACCACTTTCTTCTGGGAGCACTTGGTACCCTCTTGTATAGGAACCCTCTTCGCAGGGTGTAATCGCGGGGAACCCAACCTAAGATGCTCCAACCTAAAAAACAAAAGTGAACTAACGTTTACTGCAAACGCATTCTCATCTCCTTTTAAGACGACACGCCGTGGGTGTGGTAAGAGCAACTCAACCACCGCAGAGATTCCTGGAAAACTGTAGATTCAGTAAGAACTTTTCAACTGGCTTTTCCCAAAATACTGTCATGTCGAACTTAAAAGGAGGAAAAAATTAACGCGGTTCCCCCTTGTCGTGGTAGTAACAGCTGCCATTCACTGAAGGTTTAACCGTGACTGCCATTGTTCTGGCATCTTCACATCTCTGATGCCCTTTAGTCCTATAACAGTTCTATGATGAAGGCGTTGTCTTTACTCCTCGGATGGTCAGGGTGTGGTGCTGAGACCACACAGTTTAGCGAAGAGCCAAATCCGGGTTCACACCCGGATCTCACCCGCCATTAAGTTCATCAGCTTTCCACCTCACCTCATTGCATTGCTCTTCTGTAAGAGCAGCTCGTAGGAAAGTGGGGGCCTGTGACCATTGACTCACTATTGCTTCTCTCTGACATTGACCAGAAATTCTGCAGTCGTGTTGGTCTTAATGACTTTCATCAAAGAAGCTACTCTTGGTAAATATGAATCAAACTACTCCAATTACTTCAAAGGGTTAAAAAGAAAGACCTCGAATCTCCTGGTTTAAGAACGCTAAGGTTTGCCTGGTTCTGGTTACATCATGGGGGCGCCCATTAAGGAGGTCATTAACAACTTGCTTGACCAGCTAGTGCGGAAAAGACAGCAATAAACCATGTGCAAGGGCTGAGTCTAGACAGGGACGTTATGCTCAATACCCGTGGCCCACACATAACTGCTTAGATTGTTTAGATAATAACTCTGGCCAACTGTTGTTCTGTGGTGGTCATTTCTGGCTCCGGAAGGCTGATCAACGCATTAGATTCCTATTACCGCACCCTATCATGAGGCACATTCAGTTGCAACATTGTCTTTTTTATCTGTAACAACTGTGAAGAGAATCAAGAATGTCCACGCAAGTGTGGCACGAGACGCTGGAGCCAATTTGCTCTTTGTGGTCAGACACAGCAACATATAATTCATATCAATCTTTGACACTGAAAGCAGCATTACTCAAGTGGCTGGCATTGCACGCATCTGGCCTGACAAAATAAAAATACCGTCTTCACATCCCCTAACCCTTTAACCCTGTGGAAGCAAACACTTTTCACCCATGGAATACCTCTGTATTTGGTGCATTTCCCTGAGGGTTTTCTTTATGCTTCACCTTAGCAATCACTGAGTGAAGATGCTGAATTTAAGAATGGACGCTAATGAAGCAGATTGAAAGAATGACTTGCTGAAGACGGGGAAGCTGAGTTTATTTCTATACCTGTAGATTACTTTGGAACCAGAAGTGATTCATGTCTAACTATCTCTGTAAACAAAGAGAACAAAAGATTTGGACAATTCCCAGGCCCGGGCTTAGAGAGCTCTACTTGGTATACTGAGATCCATTTCATTTGACCCATGGTATGGGCTGGAGAGTGTTAATAAAAATATCATTTGATGAATTAATTTTTTAAAAAGCTTTAAGTCAAAACTTTCTAGCATTTGAACTAATCTTTAAAATATATCAGTAAGAGCCCTGGCTGGTGTGGCTCAGTGGATTGAGCACCAGCTTGTGAACCAAAGGGTCACCGGTTCAATTCCCAGTCAGGGCACATGCCTGGGTTGCCAGCCAGGTCCCCAGGAGAGGGACAACCACACAGTGCTGTTTTTCTCCCTCTCTTCCTCCCTCCCTCCCCCTCTGCCTAATCCTTAAAATATATATTAATAAAGTATATCAGATATAAAATAAATAACGTATATGAGAGAGAGAGAGAGAGATAAGCACCTCGTACTCCTAGTCAAGATTTTCCAGCCTTGCGAGAACTCAGGTACAGCCCATGAATCTGACTCAGGTACAGCCCATCAATCTGAAAGAACAATGATCGTTCTTGTACAAATATGGCACGTGTAAGCAGGTAGGTGCTTAACAGGAGCCATGTTTTCCCACCTGCCCGCTCTACTCCAAACGTAGAGATCAACAGGAGAGACAGAGCACGTTGGGGACACCCAGGGCCCCCCATGCCCAGGTTTCCCTCCTTCCTTCCTTCCTAGCGCATGGCCCGGAGTGCATGTCGGTGTGCAGACGTGATCTTCTACATGCTGGGAAGCTGAGTGCCCAAATGGCATCCGCAGCTCCGCAGCCTTGGGACTGGCGGCAGCACCAGCATATTCGACGAACTAGGTCTCATTCTCTACAAATAAAGGAACTGAGGAGTCCAGGAATCTTTTTTAAAATGCCAGTTTACTTACTAGTGGAGGAAAAACCGTAACCTCTGCATACACGGCCCCTCCCATAGTGGAAACCGGTTGCCCTTTGCCTGCAGGGCGTGTAAGTTCGGGTTGGCCAAGCTGCGGGAGAGACACGGGAGTCCCAGCAATCGGGAGTGAGGGCGCGTTAGCCAATCAGATGCCGCCATCTCCTTCCCGGGCCTGCCTCTCATTGCTGTGCTTTTGAGATGCTCACGGAATCCTCACCAAACTCACTGAAGTCGCCTTGTGACTTTTTCTACTTTATACACTCTATACTTATGACGAAATCCACATACCTAGCGAAACATTTTAACACAATAATTTACATGGTTGGAGGGTGTGGGTACGCGATGATCCAGACGCCGCTGCATGTGTGTGTGCGCACGCGCGCCTGGTTTCCTTAGAGACTCTGCCTTCTCTCCTTTAGCTCGTCTTTTTGAAATGTCTAATTTCAACCCTAATTTTAAAATACATATTTTTATTTTACACTTTTACCTTCCCCTTTTCAGTAGTCCTCCTGGAAGGGAATTAAAAAGAAAAAAAAAAAAGGCTAGCTACACCAGAAAGCAAAAAGATTAAGCAAGCTGTAATCCTTCCGTGAATGAATATAATCAACAGAAATCTTACACGGAACTAATGTTTCCATTCCTTTACATGTATAGAAGAGGTCAAGACAACTGCTTTTTCATCACCAATTTTAAATTACAAGCCAGCAGATTACAGGGGGCCGGGAGACCATTACTGTCTGGGAGAATGCATGTTTCTTGTGGAGGGTGAAATGAGAACTGCTTCCTGAGCTTTCTTGGAGAGGTGCCACTGTCTTCTCTGGGGTTCTGGTGGGGTTTCCTGAGCCTTTTCCTGGCAATAGTCAAGTGTTGTTAATGGGAGCATGCCAAGACAAGACGCCACAGGGTGGAAGGACTCTTCATTTGGACTGCCTGCCTGTCTGGCTCTCTCCTTGGTGCTGGCTGCTACCAAGACACTTGCTTCTCTGGGCCTTGTTTTAGCAAGCCGGCCTGACAAAGGGGCACCCCGCACAGCACTTGGTGCCTTAACATCCCCAATGATCTCTTGGCTTTTGGACCTTTACCTGGCCCACCCCCCTACAAAGCTCTCCTAAACCGCTGCACCCCGGCAGCACCTGAAGTCTACCTTTCCCTGGGTGCTTTTGGGTGGGCTCAGGTGGTGCTGCAGTTTGCAGTGAGTTTGCAAGCCTCATTTCCTTACTCCTGCAGCGCCTACTATGTGGTGGGTTTTTGAAAAATGTTATTTGATGGTAACATCATTTCCCTGTCTTCTTTTCAGGAAGCAGCACTTACAGTTTTTAAATAAGAGTCTGTCATATCCAGGAAATGTTTGGGGTCGTAGGTTAAAGTGGGTGGCCCACAATCCACAAATCCATTCGTTTGATCTTTCCCTTCTTTTTTCCAATAATCACACAAAACCTCCTATCCCTCTGTCTTTCTCTCCGTCTTTCACACACAGACACACACGGATTCAAGCTTCCCAGTTCCGTCTTTCAACAGAACACTAACAAGAGAGGTTAAAGCATAAGCCCTGAAGCTAAGCGCCTCAGCTCCTCTGGCAGCCCCCGCAATTAACAGCCGCGTCATAGTGTGCGATTCTGTTCCCATCTCTGCCTCTCCGTTTCCTCACCTGGAAGAGGTGGATAATAACAGAACCTAACCTCATAGTCTGTTGAGTTAATCACAGAAACCATTTAAAATAATTTCTGGTTTATAATAAACTGTATATTACAGCAATATTGCCCACTATCATTATTTTGAGGAGGTTTCACTAAGATGTCCCCTTTCCCTGCCTGGATCTTCCACTCAGATCAGATTTCCCAAATGTCCAGCCTCAACCCCAAGAAGTAAATGGCAGTGGTGGCTGGAACAGGAAGATCCTCTTCTGACTGAAGGGACCCAAATCTGCAACCCGTACTTCTTGAATGGAAAAGATGCTAATCCTAAAAGAAGCAAATCTGTCTGGGCTGCAGAGAGTTTTACAATTCCTTTACACAATTAGACTTTATGTAGGTTCATACAATCGATTCTCTTGAAAATTTGCGTTTGGAACAGCTAGTCTGAAGGTCTGATGTTGAACACATAGGACTGTCAGTGAGTCACAGCAGGACAGCGTCCGAGGGAAAGCGTAATTGTTAAGTGAGAAAGTTTGGTGCTAACATGATGCTTCCTTTGCTTCATCTTTGTACTATTTCTCAGCTTCCCCACGAAAGGCTTGCCAGCGGATGAAAACGCAGAACTTCAAATGCTCGATACCTGAAGCGGTTTTGAAAGGACCTGAATTGATGGCTGAAAGCAAGGTGCAAACTTGAGATCGCAGGGAATGCAGCTTTAGGGCTCAGCGTCACCGAAGGCACATCTCTGGTGGTGACAATTCTGCTTGCTCCGAGCTTGCCCCAGTGGTGCCTCTGAATAGGGAACTGTGTCTGGGGCCATGGAGTGTGCCTCAGAGCACGCCTCCCAAGATTATCTGCTAGTTGACATCACTTCTAGTTCTGCTGATTGTGTCACATTGCATTTGGATGACGTGACGCGGAGGGTGAGGAGGCGAACCTGGGGAGAGGGCCTGCAGCATTTGTCCTGGCGAGGGCCTGGCTGGGATGACTCCTGCTTTACTGGATGAAGGGTGGTCTGGAAGGAGGTTCTGCTTCCAGGAGGCCTCACGTGTAAGTCCTTCTTCCAGTTACTTATGGCTGAACAACAAACTGTTCCAAAGTTTTGTGGCTTACAGCAACAACAAGCATTTATTTTGCTCGTGAATCTGCCGAGAGAGCAGGACTTGGCAGATGCTCCTCTCCTCTCTGTGAGCATCAGCTGAAAGGGCTTGCGTGGGGCTGGAGGACCCATCAATAAATCGGCTCACACACCACCGTTGGCAAGTTGCACGTGGCTGTCAGCCAGGGACTCAGCCAGAGAGGGAGGCTGGGGGTTTCCCTCCTACCCTTGGGAGCTGAGCTCTAAGAAAGAGCATTCTGAAAGGCTTGGGCACATGTGGAGGCTTCTTGTGGCCTTCCCTTGGAAGTCCCTGACACAGTGCACTGGCATTTAAGAAAGTCATTACCAGCCCACATCCAAGGGGAGAGGAGTCAGACTCCAGCTTTAATTCACTGCAGAGCTTATCATCCCCAGATTTCTGCCTCTCCCTGAGGCCACTGATGCTCTCTCTGCTATGCAGGCTAACGGTGCCGATTTCTGTGTCTTTTAGACAAGTAACTCTTGCTTGGTATATCCAAGAGGTGTTCTCGTGTTCTTGTTGGTCTTTTCTTCCCGCTGCTACTTGGCAATGACATCAGCTGCCTGTTTCCACATGCATCTCTGTCTTTTAATTGGTGTAGTTAGATAATGACATTTAAAAGAATTATTAATATACTTGGAAAATAAAATACCTTCCTATATACTCTTTTGTATTTGCCTTGTTATTTGTTCTTATTTTTGGCTTCCACACCTTTTTCTGCCTTTTGTGGTTTTAATTGGACATTTTATATAATTCCATTTTCTCCTTTCTTAGCATATCAACTATACTTATATATATCTTTTAATCTTTTTAAAATATATTTTATTGATTATGCTATTCCCCTCCTTTTTATTCCCCTCCACCTGCACACCCCCTCCCACCTGCACTCCCCCCTTTAGTACATGTCTATGGGTAGTACATATATCTCCTTTGGCTTCTCCATTTCCTGTACTATTCTTGCCCTCCTCCTGTCTATTTTCTACCCACCGTCTATGCTACTTCTTCTCTGTACCTTTTCCCCCTCTCTCCTTCCACTCCGCTGTTGGTAACCCTCCATGCGATCTCCATTTCTGTGTTTCTGTTGCTGTTCTAGTTGTTTGCTTAGTTTGTTTGTTTAGGTTCGGTTGCTAATAGCTGTGAATTTGTTGTCATTTTACTGTTCATATTTTTGATCATCTTTTTCTTACATAAGTCCCCTTAACATTTCATATAATAAGGGCTGGGTGATGAGGAACTCCTTTAACTTAACCTTATCTGGGAAGCACTTTATCTGCTCTTCCATTCTAAAGGATAGCTTTGCTAGATAGAGCAATCTTGGATGTAGGTCCTTGCCTTTCATGACCTCAAATACTTCTTTCTAGCCCGTTCTTGCCTGCAAGGGTTTTTTTTTTTTTTTTTTTTTTTTGAGAAAGCAGCTGATAGTCTATGGGAACTCCTTTGTAGGTAACTGTCTCCTTTTCTCTTGCTGCTTTGAAGATTCTCTCTCATCTTTCATCTTGGCTAATGTAATTATGATGTGCCTTGGTGCTTCCTCCTTGGGTCCAACTTCTTTGGGACTCTCTGAGCTTCCTGGACATCCTGGAAGTCTATTTCCTTTGCCAGATTGGGGAAGTTCTCCTTCATTATTTGTTCAAATAAGTTTTCAATTTCTTGTTCTTTGTCTTCTCTTTCTGGTACCCCTATAAGTAGGATGTTAGAATGTTTCAAGTTGTCCCAGAAGTTCCTAAGCCTCTTCTCATTTTTTTGAATTCTTGTTTCTTCATTCTGTTTTGACTGAATATTTATTTCATCCTTCTGCTCCAAACCGTTGATTTGAGTCCTGGTTTCCTTCCTGTCACTGTTGGTTCCCTGTGCATTTTCCTTTATTCAACTTTTCATAGCCTTCATTTTTCCCTCTAACTTGTGACCATATATAACCAATTTTGTGAGCATCCTGATTACCAGTGTTTTGAACTCTGCATCTGATAGGTTGGCTATCTCTTCATCCCTTAGTTGTATCTTTTCTGGAGCTTTGATCTGTTCTTTCAGCTGGTCCTTTTGTGTGTGTGTGTGTGTGTGTGTGTGTGTGTGTGTGTGTGTGTGTCTGGCAGGGCTGTTAAGTAGTAAGGGGTGGAGTCTTATGTGTTCACCAGGGTGGGGCAACCCACATGACTGCGTTGTGACGCTATACATGGGGAGAGGTCCAAGAGGAAACAGTTCTACTTGCTCTGCTCTCTGCTGGTTTTCAGTCACTTCCCCCACTACCCACAACAAATTGAACCCTTCTGGTGCTGATTTCTGTACAGGTGGGTGGGTTTGTGTACATTCTAGGACCCAGTGGGTCTCTCCAACACACTCTCCTGTGAGGCTGGGAGCTTCTCCCGCCACCACCTTAACCCCCACAGGTGTTTTCAGTCAGAGGCCTTGAGCCTTTATTTCCCGGTGCTGAGAACCTGGGTTGTGTGGTCTGTCTTGCTCCCCAGTTGTTCCTCCCAGTTTCTCCGCACATGAATGTGGGACCTCCCGTTCTGTCAGCTGCCACCTCACCCTCCTGGTCCTCTAGCTACTACCTTGCTACAAGTCCTCTCCACCCTAGCTGCCCATCTCTGCCCCTCCTACTGGTCTGGATGGATGTTTCTTTTTTTAACTCCTTGGTTGTTGGACTTCCATACAGTTCGATTTTTCTGGCAGTTCTTATTGTTTTTTGTCTTTAAATTTGTTGTTGTCATTGTTTTGGTTGTGCAATGAGGCACAGTGTGTCTACCTATGCCTCCATCTTGGCCAGAAGTCCCTATACTTATATTTCTTTTAAAACATTTTTCAGCGATCACCCTAGAGTTTGCAATGTTTACAACTAATTCAAGTCCATTTTCAAACAACACTATGCCACTTCACTTTTAAGAACAAAATATTTCTACTTCTTTCCTTCCATCCCTCCATCATTGCTATCAGTGGTTTCACTTACACAGAAGCATACACATATGTTTATATACCCTTATGTGTACATATAAGCACACACATACATTATGTACATACAGCATATGTTACATATGACAGGTTTAATGCATTTTGCTATTATTATTGGAATAAACTGTTACCTAGAGTAATAAGGACTAAGAAAAATAAGTTTTCTCACAGTTCTTAGACCTTAAGTCCTGTTTTATAGCCTTTTTTTCTCTTTGTTTTTCAGTTTTGGAAGTTTCTATTTTCATATCCTCAAGCTCACAGATTGTTCCTCAACTTTGTCCAGTCTACTAATGACCTCATAAAAGGTATTCTTCATTTCCATTAGTGTTTTCGATTTTTAGCATTTGTTTTTGATTCTTTCTTAGATTTTCCCTTGTTTTGCTCTCATTACCCATCTGTTCTTACATGTTGTCTACTTTTTCCATAAAATCATAGTTTTTAAAAAAATATTCTTGGTCTGATAATTCCAACATTCCTGCCGTGTCCAGCTCTGATCCAGTACTTGTTGAGTCTCTTCAGACTATGGTTTTTGCATTTTATCATGCTTTGTAATTTTTTGTTGAAATGTGGACATGATGTGCCAAGACAAAAGAAACCGTCATAAATAACCGTTTAGTACTGTAAGGGCATGGGGTGGCGTCGGGAGGGGAAGCAGTCTGTGCGCTCTGAGGGGGTCTCCAGACTACGTGAGCCTGTGCCCGGACTGTGTCTGAGCTCGCCAGCGCTCAGTCTTCCTCTCTCTGAGGTGGGACCAAACGACCAGAGGGGCCCGGAGTTGGATATTCCCCTCCCCCCCGCCCCAGTGGAGTCAGGCTCTGAGAAAGCCCCAGCTGGTTAGGCTTCGGTAACAGGGTGTCTCCCGAGGTCAGGCCTGGTTAAAAAGAACAGAATGCTCTGATGTGTTTCAAAGTGGTTTTGTCTCTCCCTACTGGAAGCATAAGGGGATTTTTCTCTTATTACATGTGGGGACCTGGCGGGACCTGGTGCAGCCCTGACGTAAAACCCACTAAGGCAGAGGCCTCCTCAGGCTGGGTCTCCCTGGAGCTTTAAACTCAACCTGTCCACACTGACCCGTCAGACCAGGGAAGCTTCTGCTCACGGACGTTGTGGTTCCCCGATGTCTCTCCCCTCCAGCTGGAGGAACGGCAGTTTGCCCTGTGACCTCCTTCCCTAACAAATCAAAAAAGAATGGCTGCTTTTCAGTTTGTTCAGCTTTCCTCTTGTTGTCAGGATGGTGTGGCCTGTTCTCCGTTCTGTTCATGCCTCAGGAAACTGGGAGTCTCAGTTCATTACATTTCTGGTGGCTAATGTCTGAATTCCAACCAAAGAATTCAGCACTTAGAGACTTGGCTGGCGATAGCGATCCGAAAAGAATTTAAGGTAACTTCTGGTCTCTGAATTGCGTTAGTTTTTAATGGGTGTTTGACGAACATACTGAGGGGGATTTGTGAACTCTTTTCCCCTGGTGAGAATACTCTGAATATATCATAAGAGTAGACATTCGATTGGAAGAGAAGATGAAGCAAACATTAACTTCTGCACTGACTAATACTGGCACGCTGGTTTCTGTTATTGCACAAAGCTAATGCTTGAGTCTTTCTCTGTGATTTTCATGTACGTGGAAAAAGTACTCTTGATGCTTCTTAAGTCTAACATGGAAAATACCCATGAGGGTGCTTGTCTTTCCACTGGGAGAGGAAATGTGCTGTCTTTCAGGGCAAATCTGTCTTTTCGTTGCAGTCATTGTGGCTGCCCTGGAGTCCCTGCGAGCGGGCAGCGTGAGGCACAGCTTGGCCTTTCATATCAGGCAGATTAAGATCGTCGTATTTTCTATCCAGTGCAGTGCCCATGGCTAATGATTACTTAGGGCATAAATCCCACAGCTGATTTTCTGTCATTTGGAAATGATCAGAGCCCATGTCCAGCAAAATCTGGCAGTGACATTTTTGGCAAGCTCTTGCAATAACAGATGCTTTCAGAAAGGAGAGGGAGCAAGCCAGCACTGGGGGTGGAAGCATCCTGCATTTCAGGTGACAGTTGTTTTGTTCATACTTCGGCTCCGCACTGCGTTCTTTCCAGATGATGTGTTGCTATTGGAGACTTCCGGGTGGTGATGCGTCACGCGATGCGTCACGCGTCACTGCGAGGATGGAGTAGTGCCGCCGACTCTCCTGCCCCAGTGGTGCAACTGTGAATGCGTTTCCACAACATTGTCAGAAGCGCACAGAAGTAATTTCAACCACAGGCAGTAAAGTTTCCTTAATATTCATCAGGAAAAGTGTCTTAGGTCACAAAAAAAAAAAAGGAATTTGAAAGCTGACCTTTATTAAAATAGAGAAGAGGATATAGAAGAGCAAAAGCAAGGTGAGGAGTCACATGGGTACGGGAATACGAGGTCCTCTTCAGGAACAGTGTCTGGTGGAGATTTCCTCCTTCCGGTCACTGTTTCCGTTGTTGCTTCCGCTGTCTCCGTAGTCCTCTTTATATTCACAGGGGATGGGCGGGTGGGGAGGACGCAACACTGTACATCAGCTAGACAAAGGGCCTGGGCTGAGCTGGGTCTAGTAGGGTTTCCAGCCTCCGAGCTCTTCCCGACGCTGTCTTCCCTGGCGATCTGCGCTGCCCTACGATTAGGATGCGTTCCCAAACACGATGCGTGCGAGTAGCTCGCTGGTTGAAGTCGCACAGCAGCCGGAGCCAGCTTTTGGTCCTGCTCATTTTGCTTCTTCTAAACACTCGCTTTGCTGCCTTTCAGTCACACAGACCCCTGGCAGGGGCCTGTTTTCGGCTGTCCCAGTCCACCACCTCCACCCAAGGCCACTCTGAACCCAGGGCTCCACACCCCAAAACAGAGCCCCTGGCGTTCACCCAACTCACCTGCAGTCTAAATTCTTACCATTTTCTGAGCTCTGCTAATGTCAACAATGTATTTATTTGGATCTTTGATTATATTCATAGACATCAAGTTGTGAGTAACCAATTGGCAACATTCTCTGGAGTACCCACATGTAAAGTAAAGACCTATCAGCATAAATTATTCTAGAATAGCAAATTATGAGATTGGAATATGAAGAAAGACTACGTCTTTCAGAGATGTGAAAGTATTTTTCCCTCTTTTGTTACATGGATTAGTTAAGCAACTGTGTTAAAGTGACCTGAAAATATAACAACAGATGATAATGTGGGGCTGATTGGAAAATACTGCCATCAGTGATGTGTGGTTTCTGACCAAGTCAACTGCTCCATTGCCATCTCTCAGTGAGTGGAAGACGAAGAGAAAGATGCAGGTTGTTTTTGCTTCCATTTCATTAACAGGATGATCAGATGGCCATACATATTGCAAAGAAGCCCAGGAGATATGCTCTATAGCTAAGAAAGCATATTCCTGGATAAAACTGCCATGCTTTAAAAAATGCGACCATTACACATCAAAGCAAAGGAAGGTGGTTAGTGCGGGGTAAACACAGGCACTACCACACCATATTT
>PVKU01003172.1:86559-190411 GCA_004027475.1 Anoura caudifer
AAAAAAAAAAAAAAACAACAAAAAACGAAGAAAGATGATGTGTTTTCATCAGTTTTGAAGATGACATAAATGTGAGTAGAACACTAGCTTACAAGATGATGGAATCCAAATTCCATAAAATCTGGGCAGACTGAAATAATGAGCTGAAACTTAAAAGGTGGAAATTACTAAATGCTAAATGAAAAGTGACTTTAAGCTCAAAACAACCGTAAGAGTATAGAATGACTTAGGAGCCCACGTACTAAGGATATAAAAGTTCCCTTAAGCAGAATTCAATAAATATTAGTACAGAGGTACAGCTGCCCCAAGAGCTAAATCCATCTCTAAAAGGCAAGTAATGAGTCTCCTGAAGGCAGCGTCAAGTTAAACATATCTGTACCATTGTCACCAAGATAAACGCCCCGTTGGAAGGGGGGTTCACCAGCATGAAGCACATGTATAAGGACAATTATTTCATGTTTGAAATGATTACAATAACTATGAATATCTTCCTTGAAGAAGACAAGGCTTCTGAGAGATAGCGAATATAACAATCCGTAAGTATTTAAGAGCTGTCAACAGAGAATGTCCCCTAGAGCCAACCTGGAACAGAGATGGATTTTTAATTCAGCATCGGAAAGCCATTTCCCACAATAAAGTTTAAGGATGGTATACCTTCAGAGTGAACAATGTTTCTGATCTGTATTCTTTCATAAACGTGAAGGTTTCTTCCAGATCAGAGGCCCTATAAGTTCATGAAGTATTTGTGAGTGAGTGTCTGTGATCTGCTGTACTTCACATGAGCGTGGACACGCAAGCATATGTACAAACATGCACACGAAGAGTGCATCAGAACGGAGACAAGTAGCACGCATATCGGTAGTCCAGCAGGGTGCATTACCTCCCGCCAGTTTTGCTCCTTTGCCGTAACTTTCCTTTCTATCGGAGTTTAATGAAATCATGGTTATGGCTGTTGGGATGAGGACCAGCAGAGCATAGCATATGCAAAGCCTAGACGTAGAGTACTTTTCCCTTTATTGGGCCTTGGGCCTGTTGACCATTTAACAATGCTTAGCTGACTTAATTTTGCACAGCACCAGGAGTAGCTGGTATGCAGCTTTGAAAACCAGAGGACTCCCTGGGAGTTCTTGGGAAGCCGGACTGCCCCTCCCACTCCAGTTCCCAGGGTGCAGATACGACCAGGTATTGCTCGTTTCACCACTGGGGTATGGTGGTGTGAGCGTGCCCTCGGAGGCCCATGACTCGATTTTAGGTTATTGGCCTTGGGTATTTTTAGCACTGTGGATTTTGTCGAATCACTTAGCCTCTCTTACCCTGATGTCCTCATAATTAAGTGACAATAATAACTGCCTTACAGTATTATCCTGAATGTCAAATGAGATAATTATGCAAAATTCTTTGTGAATTCTATACCAGTGAGATCATATTCATATTGTTCCTGGAACACCGACATGTTTTCAAAGACTAAGTTTTCTCTTATTCTCAATTTTTATTTATCCTCATGGATTATCTGTATCCTCTTTTCCATGTTAGTCGGGCTTTTCCCTGCCACCTGTCATACATCTGGGCCATTTTTTCCCATCCCCATCCATTCCTGTCAGTTACCAATTTCTCAAATTAAAGTTCATTTTTAACATTAGGTTAAGAAGAAATGGGGTACAAGTGGCTGTAAGCTAGCACAGAAGCAGAAAGTCAGCTATAAGTGCCCTTTATTCAGTTAAACGGGGGCCAGTGAACAAACTGAAACAGCAAAAAGTCAGCTGGAGCCCCCAAACTCAGAAGGGCCTGGAGGATTCCGGAGATCGTAACCTGCTTAGTATCTGCAAGGGCTGGCCGCTCCCCAGCCCCCAAGGAGGGAGTCTCTGGTCACTGCAATGCCCCGCTCCCAGGTCCTTGTCACCTGCCTCGCCCCAGACATCAGAGCATCACCTTCACCTTCTGAGCATGTCCGCGCTGCTGGGCTCCTCTCAGAGACAGAAGCCGATGGACAAGGAGAGAGCTGAGCTGAGCCATGGCCACCAGGTGGTCAGGTGACAAGCAGCAGCCAGACCCCAGCAAACAGAGGGGTATGTGGGACGAAGACTGGCTTCCGTACGAAGTGGAAACTGCTCCCGGCAGGGGGAGAAGGGAAATCAAGGAGGAAGCTGCTGAGTCCTCCTGAGGTGCAGGCTTCCCTGTGAGAAAGAAAGCGCTGTGTCACCTCCTCGCTGTCTGTTAATGAACTTGCGAGGCTACCTGAGGGAACCAAGGAACATTCTAGGCATTCTCTCCTTAAAATGAGAATTAAGATGAGTAGAATTTTGGATCTTAATTGCTGGCCCAGCAGAGTGGCTATTTGAAAGGGTACTCTTCTTCCATAAATAAGCCAAAGACCTTCTCTGAGATTTAGAAAGGACAGTTGACAGCAGACGTCCACTTCTGGTTACGTAAAGGCATCGTCTCAGTCTTCTTTGGGTCAGGTGACGTTTGGGGGCCACAGAGCTAGCTGTGAATGTGAAGTCGTGCGAAAAAGAGACCAACCCTGTCAGTCAGCGTGTTCTTCGTGTTGGGTGTGCAAGGGGGGGGGGTCGCAGTCCTTTAAATGCAAATGAAAAATTTCAAAGTGCGGAGGCATAAATTGAGATGGGCAAAGGAAATGAGTACGTGGAGTGTTCCGTAAGCGGCAGATCTTCTCTGTGTTGTTAACCCCAAAAGTCACAGTTGAATCATTAGCAGAATTTATATTCGTTGAGGCAGAAAGGAAATTCTGGAGTTACATTATACATCTCATTTACATGGGCAGCATTTTATATACTTGTCAGAACAGAACTTCAGAAGCATCTTAAGCCCCCCTCCCTTGACTTCTGCAGTCCAAGTTAATCATGCGTACCTCTGTGTTTCTAGGTTATCTTGTACATATGGTAATTGGAGCACTTGCCACGTTGAATTTAATCGTATAAAATGTAAGCCTGTGGCTTCTCTGTTTCAGGTAGTACTACACACTGAAGATCAGGGAATTCCAGTTCTTGAACATGACCCACATTCAAACACTCCTGTTACCGCTCATTCACTCATTATCAGCAAATTGGGCCAAGCATTGTTCTGGCTATTAGGTGTGGTTCATGAGAGGTGTTTGAGAAATAAATATTAAAATTCATCTTTATAATTCAAAAAGATGCATACTGTTTGAATAAATCAATCTTTATCATCTGAGAAAGGAAAAGCTCTCAGAGAGAAAGCAGCCCCTCAGGTGCGTCTGGAGGAAAGGCGGGAGGCTGCAGGCCGAGGGGTCAAGGAGAACACGGAGCCAGGATGGGCGCAGCGCCCCGCAGGCGCGCCTCTTCGCTCTCACTCACGTGGTTTGGATTCTCCGAGCCCGAGACGGTGTCTTACTCCCTATATTGGTTTCCTAGGGCTTCCACGACGAGGTACTTCTACCAACTGGGTAACCGGAAGCAACAAAAATTTACTGTCTCAGAGTTCTGTAGGCTAGGCACCCAAACTCAAGGTTCTGGACAGGCCAAGGGCGGAGGGGAGGAGCCCTCCTTGTTTTTCCAGATTCCGGCAGCCGCGGGCGTTCCCGGACTGGTGGCGGCAGGACTGCAGTCTCGGCCAGGGTCTCCACAGGGCCTTCCCGTCCCTGCAGCCCACGTGATGTCTCAGTATGGCTCTCCCTTTGTGCACACGGCTCTCTACGCACGGCTTGCTCCCCTTTCTCTTTGTCTGAGTCCGGATTTCCGTCTTGGTGTAAGGACACCATCCAGCGCCGGTCAGGGCCCACCTTGATGACCCCATCTTAACTTGACTCCATCTGCAAAGACCCGGTTCCCAAACAAGGCCACACCCACAGGTATCCAAGGTGAGGACTCCAACATGTCTTTTTGGGGGGACACAATCCACCCACGACACTCACATTCGCAACCCAAGTATTTATCAGAAAACCCGCGAAGTTCCAGGTACCCACACACATGCTAGCTAAATAATTGCTCTTTCCTACTGAAATCCTCACACTGTCACTTAAACTTGTATGATTTATTCTTGATTCTAGGCAGATGATGAATAAGTGATCAGTGCCCTCTGAAATAGCCAACCTATTTGAAAGTTGTCACCCTTGGCCATGCCTTTCTCTAACTAAATTATTCAAATACTTCTTATAAATCCTGCTTGCAAGTGTGCCAATGGTCCTCGTCACCCGCCTCCCTGTGCTAGTATTGGCCGTGCCATTTACCCTTTCAGGAATATATTTTGGTCTTTTGGCCCAAATGACTTCATGGTCAATATCCTTCTTCCTAAACTCTAGTTCTCTTTCCTTTGTGACAACATATTCTCTCCACATAATTCTCATGGAGACAGCGAAAGCTTTATAATAACTTTGGGGTTTTAATTTAATATTTTTTTCCTGAGGAATGATCAAAAATATGGCCACAAAAGTTCATCTGTGAGCTTCATGACATTTTTTTTTTTTTTTTACTTTAAAATGAGAAAAAGTCACATTGAAAACTGCTGAAGTTAAGCTGGCGTGTTTCGCCTAACCCCCCAAGGTAATGTGAAGTGGGTTTATTAAACTCTGAGCCACAGTGCTCTCTCTCGGTTCAGGGCTCTTCGCTACCTGTGGGTTTTATTTTACATCAGGAGCGGCTGAATTTCACACCTATATCTGCCACCCTTCTAGGTCCTTCCCCCTGAGCTTATTAACACCATCCGGCAGCCACCTCGAAGATATACTGCCAGGAAAAATAAATGTTTTCTGCGAGGAGTGAAAAGGTTTTCTATTCCCACATGTCAGGGCTTCGGTTCAGGCCTATTGCCAAAAACTAATAGCATTTCAACAATAGTTCATTCAGGTGAGAGCTATGAAAATGCTCCTCTTCTAAGATGATTCACCGGATATTATTATTCAAAAGTGAGAAGAAAATTGGTTGATTTCGCATCTAAAAACCACATTTCCAGCACACCGAAAATGGAGCCCCAGACCTGTTTCCAGTGCAGGCTTCACACATAACTTGCTACCCGACAATAAATTTCCCCATGAACTTTCAACACCTCCATTTTCTAATATGTAAGAGTAAGAGAATTTTTGCCTTTTTTTTTTACCTACTGATTATGAGGCTAAAGAGATATTGCATGCAGAATCACTTTAAAACGTGAAGGCACCAACTATATCTCAAATACTATTATTCCAATTTAAACATTAAAAAATTAAAATCTATAAATTGAGAAAGGTGACAAAGGAGAATCATTACGGATTAATGGTTACTCACCTGCTTTTTCATTCTGTGTTTGCTTTTTAGAAAATTAGCTACTTATGTTCTTTTTGTGCGTGGACTGTTAACCCAGAATATAATATGCACATTTCATGTTATTATAGCCTCATGTTTTTTTCCGATAAACCTTATGGCATGCTGAGTAGAGACAATGACTTGCCGATGTGTCGAGTTCAGGGTCATAGAAAGTCCCATGCTTGAGCTACTTGACTGAGGGATTGATAAACTCTGTATGACACTCCCTTCTGGCTTGAGACTTATGTCTAGAAATGAAAATGCAACCTTGTGTGTAGAATCCAGCACATTTGGGGCCATTTATGATCACAACAAGGAAAAGTACAAATGCTAAATCTCTGAGTCCTGGTTTAGTACAAAACCATTCATCAAGTTGGTGAGGGTCACCTGATGAGAGTAAACATCGAACATGATTTTGACAGACGAGCATGGATCAAGTAAAACAGTCAACAAAATATGAATCCTAGGGTTGTGCATACTTTTAACTTATTATTATTTTAGCTTTTTCGTCTTTCCTAATTTTGATATAATGGACATCATTTACCTGTAAACCTTAAATGCATGAACAAATAAATGAATGAATAAGTAAATAAACCACCATCCAATCTTCAAGGCAAAAGTTGACACTGTCTCCTCCAGGAAGCCTTTACCAATTCCTCAGTCGATGGTGACAGGATTCTCATTTGACTCAGTGCTGTTGTAACGTATCTTATTTCTCTTACCAATACAATTGCTCCCTGAAATTCAATTCAGTGAATGCCCAGGGCCTGTACTGAGTTTGTACTTGCATACCCTGTGTGCCTAGCACAGTGCCTTGTTCTAAGTAAATGTTCATTGAAGTGGTGGAACCGAGGTCATGATAAAAGAAGAGAAATCTATTGCACCAACTATAACCATGTGGTATTATTTGATTACAGAGAAAGAAGCACCATAGATAAGGTTCGAGAGTTTTTTTAAGAATTTGAAAATACACTCCGTAAGAGAGATTAAAATGAGTGAACTGGCAGCGCGATTTCTGAGCGCAGGGCTGCGCTGCTGTTCTCTACGCATGAATTCAGCTTCAGAGAAACACACTTAATTGTCTGACAGAAAAATGTCACTATAAAATAGGAGAGCTCAGAGCTTCACACTATTGAGAAGTCAATGTGATGAGCATCCCGGAGAAGGTTAAGGCTCTCACAGAGCTATTTGAAATTGTTATTAGCAATAGTATTCCGGAGGGGGGATGTGACTGCGGGGTGTCTTGAGGTGATAAGTTGTCTTATCTGGGGGTCCTTCGGGCAAAGGCAAAGTTCATAAGGAGAATACTCTTCTGAGGTACGTCCCTAAACTGTGTGGAGTTTGTTTTGGCGTGTAAATACGTGCCAGGATGCATGGCCATGAACGGAAGGTCTTTGTCGTTCCTCGACAAACTTGCTGCCTCCTCATCCAGTCCAGGAGACACAAAGAGGGTCACTTTCTGGGATGAAACTCCCTCTCTGGTCATGCTTTCTCACGCCAATGGCTCACGATGGAGGCGCTCCATTCTCCCTCACGGAGCACAGACGCCTGCCCTGGAAGTCATACAGCGCTCTGGTCGGTAGAAGATCGCAGATCACTAAGGTCACGTCGTTCAGCTCAATTACCTAGCTTTGGTGTACTGGGTATGTGATATACAAGGGGACACGCTGTCCAGGTCCTGCTTGGGTAAAGAAGTTGTTGTCCCAGCTGCTGAGAGTATTGGCAGCCTTTCTCTGTCTGTTCTTTCAGGCACTGGCCTCAGCTGCAGAAAAACCCAGTGGCCAACCTCGCACCTCTCCGAGGTAGGACTGTAGGAACCGATAGACTAAAGAAGGATTTTAAAGACGGGACCTGTCCCGCCTCACTCAGGACCATGGGGATGGGTGAGTTTCGCTCCAGGGCTCCCAGGGAGGTCCGATGAAGTTGTGCTTGGGCCTGCTGGGTTCTTCCCTTGGCCTGGTCCTGCTTCTTGGTCTGCATTCTACAGGGTTTGATTCCAAGAGACGTCCTTGCTCTACATTCTGCACATGCAACCCCATGTCGAAGCTGGCTTTGGAGAACTCAACCTGTAGCAGCGTGGAACAGACAAACTTGGAAGTTAACTTCTCTTAATAACACAGCAAGATTTCAGAAGCGATCATAATTATAGAATGAGAAAGAGCATTCTAGACAGTGTGAATATATGACAGGAATGTGCTGCGTAAGATGGACCGTGGCATAGTGGGGATAAGAAAGGTAAGCTTTGTGAGAGGAAGTGTCAGAAAGTGGAGAAACAGGTGACTCTGAAGTCACCAGACTTCAGCTAACTGTCGGTGATCTCTGGCAACAGGAAGGTGTGCCTGGATTTTTGAGAAAGTGAGAAGACAGCGAGAGAAAGGTGGGTTTCGTGTGGGACTCAGTGAGATGTGAGTTCTTAGACTAGGAGATGAGAATCATGTCTTTGGAACCTCTGAAGGAATCAGTGTGGAAGGTGGACTTGAGAGAGAGGGGACAGTGGGAAGGCAGAGGGTGACAGGAGGAGGCTGTTGCACCTGTCCCCCTAGTGACAGCCGGGTGCGAAACAAAAGCTTACAAAGTTGTGTGTGAGAGTGTGCGTGTGCGTGTGCGTGTGCGTGTGTGTGTGTGTGTGTAGCAAGAGGGAAAGAAAGAAAGAGAAAGTCCTAAAAGTAATTTGAAAAAAGCATTGGCGGAATTGCATTGGAAGAGGCTACTATCTGTGAATTAAATTGAGCAGAAGTGCTTCCAAAACTTTTCCTAGATGCCAAAGATCATTTGATGAACACCATCTATTGAACACTAAGTATACACTGGCTTTTAGACCTATGACATTATTTATTAATTCTCATACCCCTGTGAGATAGGCATCTCTCTTTCCAGTTTGCAAATAAGGAAAGTGACTTTAGAAAAGGTCGAGAACCTGTCCGATGTCACCAAGCTATCAAATGTCCAAACTGAATTATGACTAACACAGACCTGTTTCAATAGTCAGCCCCCCCAATCAGTGCACCACTACGCATCTAAAGTATGAAAGTTTCCATAGTTTTTTTAAAGTTTCTTTCTTTCTATTTATTTATTTATTTATTTATTTATTATGATGGAAGAAATTTCAAATCTTTCATCCATGACCACTTCCTGCTGCCAACCTATTTCTGGACTAGTCCATCCCCGAGTCATTATGTCACGTGCATGGGGGAATCCAAGAGGAGCAAATGACCTAAAAGTAAACTCACCAGGCAAGTGCCATTTCCCCTGCTCCCGGCACAGTCTATTAGCACGTATGGGTGCGTTCATCCGTGCGCCCATCTGCATGTCTTCTTAGCAAGTGTGGACGTTCATCCTCTACTTCAGCAGTTCGGCGCTTCAGAGCCTCATGCTTTGCTCACTTAGAAGTTTTTGTGCCACCAGGGGATGTGCGGCCTGTTACCCAACGCTCTGCATTATTTTCTCTGCTGTGCCATCCCCAGTGGAAAAGCAACTTAGCAGCAGGGAAGGCGTGAAAATTGGCAAAACATATTCATCCTGCAAACCGGAACTGACTTCGGGCCAGCAATGGAGCTGCATGAGGCTTGTCACAAAGACTTACCGGAAGAACGCACAGAGCAGTGTGTTCACATTACAACCTTGCTTGCGTTCCACATCCTTAACCACATCTAGAAGTAGGTGCTGAAGCATATTCTGGAATATCAGCTCATTCAGAAAAACAGTGCAATGCAGAGAATGGAGTGATTCATTAGTGATGATAAATCAACTCAACCTGTTGGCCAGTCACCTCTCAGCAACCCTCTTCAGATCAAGCTCTGCTACCTGTATCATCCTTATAATCTGACCATTTACTTAAGGTCCTAAAGGAACTTCTTCACAAATTTCTTAAACTCAATTGATTATGTTGCTGGTGTATTTAAGTATTCCCTAGATTTCATTATTGCAAAAAAAGTCAGTAAGAACCTCTTCAACAAACTTATAAAAAGATACCATCCAAACATGGCAGGGTCCTGGAAGGTCAACATGGATTAACAATAAGGCTCCTGATCATGTCCCATGGAGATGCGGCTGCCTTCCATGGGACTGTGTATCTTCCCATCAGGTTGCGATGTGTATCTTAGCATATCCATGTTCTCTTCATTCTCTTAACCTACCTCCCACCCGAAGTTCAAGGCCACAAACAGAGCCGTCATTTCCAGGCAACCTCCCATACACGTAATTAACTGATGCACTTCGGGACAACCCAAGTGCTGGGACTCTGTTCACTCCCGTGTTATGCCCAGGCCGCCTTCAGACAAAGTGCTACCAACTGCTGGGGAAAAAACATCCTGTTGTTATCATGTTAACGTTCTGCAAAGTGTCATCCTGATGGCAGGTCAGTTGCATGGAATAATCATTTCAAGTAGAAAATCAAGCACATTGGCAGCGATTGCATTGTGTAAATCACACACCCAGCATATCCGCGCACACTCAAGCAAGGTGAAACTCCCCAAGGAAGCCCTGGGCTTGTGTTTGGGTGTTTTGAGATCCTGGAATGCATTTTCATTTTGAAGAAGTCAGTATCAGAGGTCTGGAAGTGGCATTGGGATAAGTAACTTATGCCCACTAAGAACTTCCAGAAATCTTTAAGTTTGTCCTTTGAGGATCACGTGATAGGAACGTAGCTGGTTCCTTCTTCTCCTCTTCTTCTCATTCAGCTTGACTTTAGTTCGAGTCCTTTGGGAGGCCTTCCTTGATTGTCCAATCTAAAATAACTCTTTTCTTTAATACATTACTTTTCTTTTTCATTGCCCATTAGCATATCATGTTTGATATTTTCTTGTGTGTTTATGTAGTTATGTTCTTTCTTTCTCAGCTAGAATTTAAGCTCTATGAAGGCGGAACCCTCTTTGGTTTTACTCACCAGTGTATCCTCAATACCTGGTACATTATAGGATCTCCATATAAATGAGTGGAAAAATAGTTTTAAATTACTCCAAGCTGGATGGTATTTTAAATAACACACAGAAAGGACACATAATGTGCCTCTTAGCTGTAACATATAATTACAGCCTTGATCTTTATAACAACCCTGCGAGGTGGGCATTAAGATCTCCCTCTTCTGCACAAGAAACCCGAGGCTCAGCCCTCTTTCTTCCATACTCCGTTGTCCACGTGGTACATTTCCACACAGTCCGTTGCACGATCACACTCTGTCACTTTAGTTTCGAGTTGTCACCATCTACAGGTGTGGCCAACTGCACCCTAAGCTCCACAACGACAAGGGTAACACCCTCTCTTGGTTTGGGTTCACATCAGCATTCACCGCGGCGGAGGGCGTCCGAGGGCTGACTGGCAGAGCGCACCCTGTGCCTAGGTAGGAAGACGGGAAGGACATCCCCCCAGCCGGGAGCAGAGTGAGATCCTTGGTAGAGGTCATGCAGTCTTCTCTCCAGTGCTCCAGGAGGCGGGTCCCTAGCTAGGCACTCAAGATCAGCTGACATGTCTGGTCTTACTTAAAGCTAACCATGGGCACGGTGCAATTCTCTATGTTTTGGGATTCTTGGCAGGAAGAAAAGCAGGTATAGTCCTGTTGGACCCCCACCCCTGTGTTTCTGTACACTTTCCAAATTGCCCAATTTTATAACTGTTCTCATCCCCAACTCCTGCTGATCGGAACACGCTAGGAAAACAAAAAGTCAGTGTCGCCTCTCATAAAGCTGGTTTGTGCTGTTGCGGCGTGTCTCCTGGTATCAAAATGTTGGTTCTGTTTCTTGTTGTTTTTTTTTTTTAAATAAAATCTACAAATAATAACAGAATCCTGGCTTTTGATCAGTAGCATGAAAAATATTAGGACTTTAAAGCCGTACTGAGTATTCGAGCTTCTATCCAGGGAACAAGAAAGAGAGCCCCTTCTGAATCTGGGGGAGTGTGGAATCTGGGAGGCCTCCGAGCCCCTGCTCCGAGCCCCGGCCTCCCTTTACTCCCACCTCGCTGTTCACGCTTTATCAGCGCCCAGTTTCAGGTAACGGCACGTGTCCGTCATACTGCTTCACGCCCGGGCAGCACCCATTCGCCTCTGTCTGCTCGCATTGCCCTGCCCATGAGGGACAGCGGAGCAGAGAAGCGTGTTCACGGCAGAGCCGGGCCCGCAGCTGGGTTCTAAATCTGGGCTCTAACGTGGGTTCCTTGAAAAGTCACCTAGCCTCTCTAAGTCCCAGTTGCCTTACCCGTAAAATGAATGCAAAAGTAATTCTTATCTTTAGATGAAATCACAAGCGTGAAGGGGTTGGGAAGGGCTGACACACAGTAAGGACTCAGTAGATTTTAAGGAGTCACGGGGATATAAGACAAGTTTGTATCCTAATAACTGATGCTCACTGTCTAGTCCATCCTGCCCTCTGTGTGCAGTGGGTTCCGTTGATGTGCCACCTGAGTCCGGTTCTGTAGGTTTCATAGACCTTTGTTTATTGACACAGTCTAATTGAAGTTCTGAAAGGTCAGGACTGTTTGTTTTAAAATGCTCATTTCGAAATTGATTCCTGCTAGCGTACAGGCTACTTCCTGTGGAGCCTGATGCGGAGCCAGCTGGTGCGCTTCTCCCCCACACACATGCACACGTGGATGCACCTTCCATCCCGGTGGTCCCTTGTCTGGCTCAGGGGGGCTGCGGTTCCAGCTTGTTTCTGGGCTTGGTGCGGACAGATGTTGTTTTCAACAGGACCCCCTGAGGAGAGGGCCTCCTGGAGCAACCCCCCAACGTTGTGTGATTGTGCCCCTCCCCACCAGCTAGGCACAGGCCTCAGGTCACACGGCTCACCTCTCTCCTCTACTCTGTGGCTTTGCCACCTGGACTACAGCACCCAGTCTCCCCGCCGACATCCAGGGCCTCCCGCCATCCCGGCCCCTTCTGCCGGGGTCAGGGTTTACTATAACCTTCTGCACTCATTATCCTATTTCCAAGCGCAGCTTAGAACCGGAGAGTGAAGTGGTATTGGACTGACTTCCAGAAGTGTCCCCCCCCCCATGCTTCTCCCCCAACCCTCCGTACACATCCGGTGCTTCAGTGCATGGACAGCCAGGTGACACGCTAGGGCCCTTCAGCCCGTGTCTTGGAAGAGGGGGCACCGCTCTCTTACGGGGAGTGTGGAGGAGGAGACGCCCCTCTTCGAGAGCGCTGTAATCCATCAAGAGGCAAGCCTGTCATCTCTCCGTGGACGGGGTTGGTGTGGTTGGTGTGAATCTGGTCTCCTGAAACAGCTCCGACTCACCGAGTCCTGTGAGAGGTGGAGGTTCTTCTGAATTTGTGCCTCAGGGTCATTGAAGCCTGACCTTCTTGATCATAATCCCTGAGGTCCGTGTTCGTTTTGAGCGTCTAAAGTCATCGTCTTACATTTTTATTTTTCTCTACCTAGGCGTCATATTGTCTCAGACGTCTTCCCTGAAGCCTCAGTTGGATTTAAAAGATTCCTTCTCCTTGCTTTTAAATCACCCTTGATTTTAGCACTTAGAGAATATTGGACATTTCAGTGTTCTGTCTGCTCCACCTTGAACCTCAGCCAGTGCTCAGCAGGAATGACAGAAGCCAAGTGATCTGTGGCACCTGGGCAGGAATTTGCCTGAGGTCTGTGCTTCTGACCTCTCAGCAACCACCCCAGGCTTCTCGGTTGCTAATGAAGCACGGGGTTGCTATGGTAACCTGTGGACTCTTATGTACGTGCAGCCCGAGTTTTCCCGAAGTGAATGGAGTCATGACTGACCTATGCGTGACTGGAGCTGACGGATGAGGCTTCCTCCTTTTGGCTGGTGGGGCTGACAGTTTGGAAAGTGCATTTCCCAGGACTCCTGAAATAACCCCAGAATGATCTCTCTCCCCATTGCGTGCTTCTGTTCCCTGGGCTCACATTCCTACACAAACCACTAATACTCATGCCCTCCCCCAAGGTTATAATTTTTGGAGAAAACTCAGCGAAGACACCATATTATAGTGAAATAATTTGATTTTGGAACTCTGTTCCCCTCATCACACTATAAGCCACTTCCACATTCCAGCGCTGCCCTTCACAGTGTGTACTCCAGTCTTTGTTGAATTAGCATCATTTATAACTCATCTTTCAAAACATGTTAAACAAGTATCGTCACCTTATAATCTATGTGACGATCAGGTTCAAATAATCATATCTACAGTCACTGAAAACCTAAATGTCAGATTTCTACAAACATTGAATGGACCAGATTTCTTGAAGGTGCTTGAACTCTGCCTAAATTCAAAGTGTTAACATTGTCAGAAATTAACGTACAGATTTACCTTACTTATCAATAAAGTCTTAACAAGACTTTATTCCCTGCTGTGTTTGGAGCATAGAAAGAGACACCTTGAGGTGAAGAAATGAATTCAGTTGGTTGAAGGGCTCAGGGTGGATGAGGAGAGAGAGAGGCAAAACCTGCTCGTGTTAAATTCCTGGGGAGCCACACCAGTGAGTGAGTCAGAATGTGCAACGCAGGGGGCGGCATTACCTGAAAGATGGGCATACATTTCTGAGAGGACACCAAATCCTTCTAAGTTAGTCTGAGATTACCTGCTTTATATTACAGAGAGTGGATTGATCAATTGATCTCTTTGTCTATATTGAGACTCCTGTTACTGTCCTTTTATAAGCTGTGAGAAACCTTCTGTAGCAATTTCTAAGCTGGAAATTAGGTTTTCCTAAAATGAAAGTCTCTTCTCTTTGGCATTAGATAATATAATTTTCTGGATTGAAAATAATTTATTAAAAGCACGTCTCTGAAATCTGGCTTTCTTATATCCCTAGATAAGCTGAACACAGGACAAATTGATAAGATTTAATCATTTATCAAGTCCAAACAGGGAATGGCACAGGCCCCGCGTTGCTTTGCTAACCTGGTGAATGTGCTGGCTTGTGTGTCAATAAAATAATCTGCCCTTAACATATAAATATTAAGCACCTCCTGAGCACGTGAGAATGTACACCACAAAATTTCCCTAAAAGAATTTGCTTTGAAAGGACAGATCTTGACAGCACACTTTATTCCCTTTCCTTGTGAACTAGAACGTGCAGATTGAATGAGCTACAGGGAGCAGAGTAACTCTGGAGCTGAAGTCTCAGATAAGAGTTCTGGAAATGGGAGCGTCGCCCTGCATCACCACGGAAGGGGTGCCGTTGCCACGTACGCCAGGGGGAACCGGTAGGGATTCAAAGTGGCACTACTTGACAGCTGACTCCTTTGCCAGATTTTCCTATTCTTTCAACATTAGAATAATGAGTTTTCCTTGTTCTCTTTACCACGTACTATAGTCTTACGATTACAAATACATACATTTTACTACGTACAAAAATTTTTGTGTGATATTTTACAGCTAATCAGAAGGCAAGTTCTAAATGGAGTAATTGAAGTATGATAATAGGATTTGAGGTTATATTTTGGTTGATGTTCAAGGATGTCACCCAACCTGTGGGTTTTGTGATTCAAACGAGCGATCTGTGTACGAGTGCCATGGCTTAGTGCCAAGAGAATCTATTTCACTTCTTTGAATCAGGTCTTTCATATTTTTCTAATGTACTCAAAGTTCTTTGGAAAAAATACAATGAAGTCTTTCAATAATCATCCCTGGAATAGGCAAAATCCTTTTGTTAGAAAACAAAAATAACTAAACTGGAAATATTAATAATGAATGATGAATTATAAATAAGGAAGTAATTATTTATCAAAAAAGGTGATGTTTGATAAAACTAGTTTCCTAAACTAGGTCACTCAATAACTTTTTTCCTCTAAGTTTTATTATTATTATTGCTATTATTATTAACTATCGATAGCTCTATTTTTGAAAGCAAGAAAGAAGGAAATTTATCCTGGATAGGAATCCTAACTTAAGAGATGCATGTATCTAAGTTGTAACTACCTCACGGAGATACACTTTATTTTTAATCACCTATACATATCGTACACCACTTACAATGTAAATGGAATACAGCAGAGCTGTATAGGACAATAGAATCACACGGAATAGTGAGTCTACGGCACTGTTAGAAACCATAAAGGACAGTGTTATTCCAACTCTAACACTCTAGTTATCCCTAACGTTCCTCAAATGTCACTATGTTCTAGAGCCACACGACTGGCAATCGCTGTATTCGACTACCTCAAATTTGAATCTTGCCAAAAATACATGCAATGCATGTTTAATTCATCATGTTTATCAGTTAATTATTAAGAGGAAATGTTAAAGACAGGAATTGTAAAGTAATTTTTAACAGAAGCATGAGTAGATGGCAAAAGACCTCATTTGAACTCCTTTATTAATTTAAAGCTACTGAAGAAAAACTTCAGTTGCTAAGAATTTTGCCTATTCCAAATGTCTATTTGTGAGAAATTATACAATATTTTGAAATGCATATAGCCTTGCTACATATTTTTATCTTTAATGTAGACTAAAAGTTATGATTTTAACACATGCCAAGGACCCTGAAAAGAAGCTCATGTAGAGCAAACCCACGGGGGAGAAACGCGGTGCATCGTGGGAGCCACGTATTCTGAATTGACTTGGGAGGTAGAAGGTGCCTTCAGGAGGACTGGCTCCGACCCTGACTGTGAGGCATTGGGATTTCGCATCTGCTGCCAAACTTTTGGGTCAGCTGCTCACCATGTCATCTAGGACCTGTTGCTCAGCCTCTGTGTGCCTCAGTTTCCTAATCTGTAAACACAGACATACTAATTCTTGTGAGCATTACAAGGATAAATTGCTGTAGAACGCTTGGTGCACATTGAGCACTGAATAAATGCAAACAATTTTTTATTAACATCACAGTCATGCCCCATGCCTTGGCCGCACACCACCTGGCTCAAATCTCAGGGGGCAACGGGGAAATTCGAAGTGTTTTTTAGGAAAGGCTGTCATGTGGTCAGACCTGTGCTTTCTGCCAAGGTTAATTCTCTCGTGTATCTATTATCTTCGCTTTAGTCAGATGTTGAATGTTTGGACTTCACCTCCCAACTTTAAAGTTCCTCTTGGTAATAAGGGAAACCAGGCAAGAAACAACGGAAGGCTGCGGTTCATGGCCACAGCCACTACCGGGAAAGCATCACACGGGACATCCCAATAGCGTCCACGTTTGAGAATGAAGAGCCAGAACATTCGATTCGCAACCCTTAATTCGAAACGTCACAATTCATTTCGAGAATCACTTTCCACTTGAATATGTGGATAACTAACACTAGTTCTTTCAAAAGCTTCCTAATTGAGCAGCTTTGGAAATTTGACTACGGCATTGACTCTGTGCAGGGAAAGCTTGTCCATGAGCTAATTCTCGTGTGTATGCCTAGAATTTCACGTGACTAATTTCAAGGTCATACTTCTGAACTGCTATGAACATTTTTTTTCCTACGGCTCCTTGGGCATTATGAAATGAAATATAATCTTATAACGCTCTGAAATTCCTCAGCCCTGGGGATTTTATTTCATACCATAGGCAGTTTCACATCTTGAGGGTATGGAATTTCAAGCCCAGTTCTTAGAAGAAAATTAGCAAATATTGTGAAATTGATTATAATGTCACCCAACATGCGTGGCATATAAACTCTGATAAGTGTCATAAAAGGCAAAGACAACCAAACTTAAGTCATTGGAAAAAAGCCAAAATGCAATCATCTCTGAATCTGAATCAGAATTCTTATTTTCAAGAGCACTTACATAATAGTAAGAAATACACCTAAAAGGAGACATATCTAATTATAAAAAGGAAAGCAGACATTCTATGTTTAGTATTCACATATAATTCAATATAATTTTAAGTTGCTAAAAACATGCCACCATGTTTTCTAGTGTTTTAATGCATAGAGTTTTAAAAAAAATGGCAAACAGAAATGAAAGGAAAGGAATGCACAGAGATATTTGTCATTTTCTTAGGCACCGCAAAATGCATGGCATTCTGGCTATAGCGTTGAAATCACAAAGCAATATCTTTTAGATGACATGTTAAATCAAAGTTTTCCAGAGATTAAAGATTACATGGCAAATCTGGCAAAAAGAAGGGGTAATAAATCCAGGATCCTGAAAAATGTCTTCAAAACTCTTCTTACCCCGTCTCTAAAGCAAAGGCCTGAATGTAACATTAACTTGCAAAAAAATGTTTCTGTTCCAAAAAAGCTGCCAAGGGATTATTGGATATTTAGTGTTGTAATACACATTGATAACTTGCAATTTATGGAATGCTACAGTTTCATGGTTACACTGAAGCTCAATTTTGTGGCTTTTCACAGCATACCAAATGACCACGGGTTTGTTTTGCTCGGCAGAACCTGGAGGTGTACAGGTGAGAGCGAGGTAGCAAAGCATGCTGGTTAAGAGAGGCTGAACTGTAGGACTCTCGTAAGAATCTTCGTAAAGAAGTCATTTTCTTCTTTCACTTTGGAAGACAAGTAAAAATGAGGACAAGCAAGATTTCTGTTCAGGTACTACTAAGAGAATGCTTTGAAAAGTGAAATAGTTAGAACTCACAGATTTTTTTCATCTAGTATCGCTGGTGGAGCTACATGTTATTTACAAAAGATGTCATCGTCACAGTTGCCACCCTAGAAAAATTAATTCAAGTCTGCACTGAACGTGAGTGGCTCCTTCATAATGATTGTTGGCGCCAAAGGAGACTTGTTTCTGAGTTGGTAGAAACAGTCAATGATTTATTGTGACCTATTTGTCTCGGTCTTCCCGTTTTTAGCAAAAGGTAGGCGGTACAAGTTTTTAAGTTAGTTGGGAAGTATTGGTGAGGTGACAGGAAAATGCGGAATGCGTTCCAACGTCAGCGCATCTCAGCGTCTAATGCAAAGGGCCAAGGCACTTCTGGAGCCAGAGCATCCGTGAGGCGTGTGAAGATCCCTGGCGTCCCTGCACTCCCGCTTTCAATGGACACCACGGTGGTCAGAAGACAAACCTGGGGGAGAGAGTAAAACAGAAGCCTCTGCCCAAAGGCAGGACTCCCAAGAGTACGGCCTTCGGTGGGGAAACTGATAAAACAGCTACCTCAAGGGGAACTGGAGGGAGCTCTTGACTGATTTTGGCTCTAGGGAGAAGAAAAATAACACAACTTTCTTCCCAGAGAGTGCCTCTGCCAAAAGGCTCATTTAGGGCTGGCACCAGAGTTGTTATAGTCTTAGAATCTGAAAACTCCAAACCCGAATTTCAGAGGAATGTAGTCCTCCCGCCTCCCTCCATCCCTCTATCTATTATCTATCATCCATCCATCTATCTATTATCTATCTATCTATCTATCATCTATCTATCATCTATCTACCTACCTAGCTAGCTAGCACCTTTTTCTCCCTACCTCCTTTTCTATCTCCCCAACCTGGTGGTACAATCCAAATCTTCTTTCCGGAGGGGCTGAGCTCTTGGTAATCACACGGTTCTCGTGCCAAGGTTCTTGTACGTGTCCACCCCAAAGACTTATTGAACGTACCAGTTCACATTCAATAGGTGTTCATGTTTATCAGTCTTTGTGGACTTGGTCTACCTCTTAGGTATCACAAACTACCAGCTGCTTCAGATATTTTTTAAGTAAAAAGAATTCCGAGTGGGTGTAATAGTAAATAAAAGGAAATGATGAATTTTAAGCTAAAACACCCAATTTTGAGAACTGTGGGTAGAAAAGGAAGAGAATTATTGAATGTACAGACTGATTTGAAAACACTTCAAGTTCAGAACAGGTGGTACCCCTCAAGGGATGGCGTGGAGACGAGCTGGACAGAAGATGAGTGCGGGCTTCAGTCCTCCGGTTCATGCGTTCACTGATTTTTCGCAGACTTTCGCGTCCCGGTGGTCTTCAGAGTAGAATCAGTGCCTGGGCAACAGAAAGGGGAAAGTCAGGTTGATAGATGTGGCTAACTAGGAACTCCTTGGAGAAGAGAAAGAAGCTCTTGAAGATGAGTCTTAATTTATAGTGTTTATGAGTGAAGTTATGAGGAAAGAATAAATAGTACTTTCCAAGTTTCTAGAAAAGCGTAAATAGTACGTGACAGTGAGTGTCTTATTTGTTTTATAATATCTTGAATACAAACTAAAGTGAAACAACTGTAAAGGAGGGTAAAAAAAAAAAACCCCACCAAAGTTTGGTTAAGTTTGCAGAGCAAATGCCAACATTAAAACAATATTAAGCGTAGCCCTGGCTGGTGTAGCTCAGTGGATTGAGCGCGGGCCTGTGAACCAAAGGGTAGCGGTTCGATTCCCAGTCAGGGCGCATGCCTGTGTTGCAGACCAGTTCCCAGCAGGGGAGGCAGGAGAGGCAACCACACATTGATATTTCTCTCCCTCTCTCCTTCCTTTCCCCTGTAAAGATAAAATAAATAAAATCTTTAAAACCATATAAAGTGTGTATAAAGGGAGGTGGTTTGGCCCAGGCAGGCTGGCAAATATAACATTTAAGTGAAAAGGGCACTAAAATGCTTCCTCCTCTATTAAAAAGCCAAAGAATTTTAATTTAAACTTAATTAGAGTTTTAAGTAAAACATTACACATTAATTATCCAGTCCCCAAGGACATGCGAAGTAATGTCCTTTTGCAGGAAGCTGGCTCAGCATTGACCAGTTGCCAACCGTTAAACTGAGGAGTTTTTAAGGGGACTTGTATGCAGAGGTTTAAAAAGGTAAAGGTATTAAGGTAAGACATATGTGTAAATAATTAGTATAACTCATTACAGTTCTCTGTGAAACTGTGCCTTTATAATGAAAGAGAAGCACATTGCAAATGGGGAAGCATGCATTTAAATCTGTTAAAGATGAGAAAAATACTGTTCTTTCTAATAAGTTATCACATTTTTTCTGTTTTAAGGGAAATAGTTTCAGTTAAGAAAATACTCAAGTTTAGAGATTCCTGTCCTTACAGTCTGCAAATCTTTTCTAATTTTTTCTTCAAAGTCTATTTGTTTATTCAAGTAAATAAATGAGGAATCTATGAATTAAATACATAAATGATAAACAATGGTATCTAACTGAATTTATAAGCTAAATGCAGGAATTTCTCCAGTGCAAAATGCCATTTGCACTTATCATCTTCAAATTGTACATGTACACAGTACAAGCAATGGAACTCAAAACAGAGCAAGTCATTGTTACCAAGAGTTTGGCAATGACTATGAACCTAGATGTTGGCCGCCTTCGACAAATAAGGAACTTTAGTCAAGGGCCATTTGCAGAAGCTCCAGACCACCGATTAGCTGTCTGAATAGAAATTAAAGTGCCGTGTCCATTGGGAGAATCACACGGGGCTTGAAACTCTTGCTTCTAGGAAAGTAACAATGTTGTGATCTACCTCCATCTTCCAATAGTATTTTGCATATTACCATGTAGACACAGCTTTGAAATATGGATCTCTACATGTAAATGGAAAGCTATATTCAAATTAAACATTTGTTAAGAATGAGAAACCACATTTTGCTTTTAAATGTTTCATTACCATTCCTAATCTCCATTCTGCTTCCCTTTCCATAACCAGCCATCCTAAAATGTTTGAGGCATAACCTTTCATTTGTATGCATTCTTATAAGATGCATATGATGGGTTTGCGTTCATGTATTTTAAATTTATAAAAATATTTTGCTCTAGAATTCTTTCTGCTTCTCACTTTGTTTCAATTTAACAAGATGCTCTCAAGATCTAGAAATGTTTTTGTTACATTTAGACTGAGGTGGCCAGCTCTCAGTGACTCACACTTCTTGCCAATAACGGTCACGTGTGATCGTCTCCCATGTTAAATCAGAGCTGGTTAAATACATGACCAACAGCGTGCGGGAGAGAGGGTGCTGTGTGACATCTGAGACCAGGTCCAAAAAGCACTGTAGCGTCCAGCCAGGCTCTTTCTCCCTGGGGCCTCAGAGCCCAGGGATTGTGGGGAGGGCAGGCCACATGCATGCATTCCAGCGACTGTCCCCGGCCAGGGTCTCAGCCAGGAGCCACCTCACATGTCAGAATGTGAGTCCCTCTTCAGATAATTCTAGTCCCTGGTCTTCAAGTAGCGCCAGCTGCGGCCAGGTGGAAGGAGATGCCGATCCCCACACATCCCTGATCCGAGCGTGTCAGGCATGCAAGTGTGGGAAGAGGTCGGCTGTGGAAGATGCCAGGGAAGGACAAACGAGGAGCGAGCAGAAGGAGGGGGTCCTTCGGACTGAGATGAGGTATGTCACTTCCGCAAAGAGAGAAGGAAGGAGAACTGGGTAAGAAGAACTTCAGACTACACTGCACTTCTAAAAAAAAAAAAAAAAATCCTAGCTAAGATGAGGGAAAGCCCCTAAGCAGAGGCTAGTGATAGGGCAGCCCCACACCAGGCAAAACTGCCCTGGCTCGGTCCCCTCACCTTGCTTAGTCCCTGGCTGTGAGGGGCCCTGGGAGAGGATGGCCTTGGCCATCACCACCACGCGTAGATTCAATGGGATGGCGCCTGAAGGCTGCGTTCCACACTGAAGGTCCCCGTTATTGCCGCAACAACCACCTTCAGGGCGCAGGTCCACCTGCCTGTGCATCTTTGGGAAGCAACCCCCACGTCTGCTGGAGCCTCTTCTTTCTTAAAATGTTCTCTTACTGGTTCTGACGGTGCTGCACAGATCTGAACTCCTCTGGCCACTCCCTAGTCTCCTTGGATGACTCATCTTTCTCTGCACAACTTCTAAATAAGGGTTCTCCTCAGAAACTGGCCATCGGTCCTCCTCTTAAAAGATGGAGACCAGTAAGGCAAATGACAGCTCCCACCAACGCAGTTGTTGCCAGGGGCACGCTGGTATCCACTGTGTCCCTCCTCCACTATCCACCGTATCTGTTCAGCTGTCCCCTCCGTAGGTTCAATGACTCTGCGTGTGCGTGTGTGTGTGAAGAAAGCAAGAGACGGGCAGGGGAGGGAAATTTGTTACAAGGAATTGCCTCATGTGATTATATAGGATAAGAGATCCCGAGATCTGCAGTTGGCGAGCTGAAGACCCGGGAGAGGCAATGTGTAACTCCAGCCTGAGTTCAAAGGTCTAAGAAGCAGTCTGAAGTCCAGCAGGCTCGGCCCCAGGGCGAGCTGATGTTCCAGTCTGAGTCCAAGGGCTGGAAAAGACCGATGTCGCAGTTCGAGTAGTCAGGGAGAAGTTTCTTCCTACTCCTGGCAGGGCAGCCTTTTTGATAAATCCAGACCTTCAGCTGATTGGATCAAGCCCGCCCACATTAGGGAGGGCAACCTGCCTTGCTCAGTCTACTGATTCAGCTGTTCATCTTACCCAGAAACACCTTCACAGACACGCCCAGAATAAGGTTTCAGCAAGTATCTGAGTGCCTGTGTCCAGTCAAGTTGACCCATAAAATTAACCACTGCTGTGACTGACCTGGGGTTCAACTCAGACTATTCTTTCTTCTTCTTTTATTGTTGTTCAACCACAGTCATCTCCACTTTCCCCCACCCCCTCCCTGCCCCACCCACCCCTACCTCCCACCCTCAATGCTACCCACCTTTTCTTTTCTGATGGGGCTGAGCTCTTGGCAATCATATCGTTCCCAGCCAAGCTTGCTAAACATGTCCACTCACAGTTAGAACTAGAAAAGAAAATATCTCAAGGTACCGAAGTGATGAACTGGTTTCCGAACAAATTACTCCTTGTCAGGTTCACCTGCCACAGTAATCGTTTTGTCCGCATTAATGTTAAATTTATTTTTAAAATGTGATGTCAAGTACGTGTGGGTCTTCTTCGTTGCCTGATACGGAACATGAAGTTAAATGAATTCTTTGGTGAGAAGGTTCTTTGCTAGATGAAGCTAATACTTCTTCGACATTTTCACTGTTTACTTCAATAAATCTAATCTTCTTTGCTAGCTCTAAGATATTTTGCTTTTCATCAATCATTTCCTTAAACTTTGGAAAAGAGTAACAAGTTGTGAAACAAGCATCTTCCCTACTTGTTCTTTAGATGTTGTGATCTGTTTCGGCAAAGCCTGACTGATAAGTCTCAAAGACTTTCTTTTACCATTAAAGCTACTCTATAAATCTTTTAATGGTGCCACACCAGATACTATACATACTATTTGAGAGACAAAAATGACCAGTTAGATGGGATCTTTCTAATCAATAACACTGCAGGCCAGAAACAGCAAACAAAAACCAACTACTGACACAAGATGGTCCTAACCAGTAACAATAGAGGAAGGTATGGGAACATTATCTTGTTATCAAAAGAGGCTTGTTCACAAGATTTTCCTCCTTCATATAGTCCACTAGGAATATCCCTGAACACTTGCTCAGCAAAGCACTCTTCAGCAGTCCCTTGAAGACCATGCAGTGTGGAGAGTGATAAACCAACCCATTTTTAACTTGCCATCTGTAGTGCCTCCTAATTTCCACCTAAAGGCAATGCCAGCCTATCTTTAGATGCTTCTGGTGTGGGGCACTGTTTTCTCCTAGTTACCTGAAGTCAGTCTGCATGACGACATTCACCTCCAAAGACACCCAGTTCCATTGATGTTGAAATGTGCTCTGCAGAACAATCACATTCATCAACAATTTTCTGTAATTTGCTGGGGTGGTGGGGGGGGATCACCAGTGTCGGTATCAGCCGCAGCTCCTCACCCACGACCTTCAGAGGACACGGCCAGGCAGAGCTTCTGAGGCTTCCTGGACCCACACAGACTAAGGTCTTTGGGTGAATCTCTCTCTCTCCTCTGTTTTTCTCTCCTCCAGGTCTTGGACAATGTTCAGTGCTCTCCACCGTATCAGCGCAGTTCTTGATGGCATTCCACAACGGCCGAGGCTTTCCACACAGGGCGCCTGGTTAGTGCTCTGGTTTCTCCGTACAAACGACCCTTTCCTTTTTTCTTCTCCCCGCTTCTCACTTACAAAAAAATCATTGTATATCTGGTAAATTAAGACAAGCACATATGTGCATTACCAGGCTTATATCTCTTGAGTTTTCCTCTCTCGATTCAATTTAATACTTACAAGTTTTCTTCCAATGGATCAGTTTTCCTGAATTCTAGGCTTGCCTCATTTCTTTTATATTATTTTTAAAAGATTTTATTTATTTACTTTTAGAGAATGGGGAAGGGAGGGAGAGAGGGAGAGAAACACCAATGTGTAGTTGCCTCTTGCACACCCACTACTGGGGGCCCGACCTGAAACCCAGGCATGTGCCCTAGACTGGGAATTGAACCAGGACCCTTTGCTTCACAGGCCCATGCTCAATCCACTGAGCTACACCAGCCAGGGCCCTCATTTCTTTCTTTTTTTTTTAAAAAAAAATATATTTTATTGGTTATGCTATTACAGTTGTCTCATTTTCCTCCCTTTATTCCCCTCCGCCCTGCACACCACCTCCAACCTGCATCCCCCCATTTTAGTTCATGTCCATGGGATGTACATATAACTTCTTTGGCTTCTCCATTTCCTGTACTATTCTTAACCTCTCCCTGTCTATTTTCTACCTACCATATATGCTACTTATTCTCTGTAGCTTTCCCCCCTGTCTCCCTCCCACTCCCCCACTGATAATCCTCCATGTGACCTTCATTTCTGTGACTCTCTTCCTGTTCTAGTTGTTTGCTTGTTTTTGTTTTTTTTTAGGTTCAGTTGTTAATAACTGTGAGTTTGTTGTCATTTTACTGTTCATATTTTTGATCATCTTCTTTTCCTTAGATAAGTCCCTTTAATGCTTCTTGTAATAAGGGCTTGATGATGATGAACTCCTTTAATTTAACCTTATCTGGGAAGCACTTTATCTGTCCTTCCACTCTAAATAATAGAGCTTTGCTGGATAGAGTAATCTTGGATGTAGGTCCTTCACTTTCATGACTTCAAATACTTCTTTCCAGCCCCTTATTGCCTGCAAGGTTTTGTTTTGTTTTGAGAAATCAGTTGATAGTCTATCTGAACTCCTTTGTAGGTAACTCTCCTTTTCTCTTGCTACTTTTAAGATTCTTTCCTTATCTCTAGTAAGGGTAACTTAATTATGATCTGCCTTGGTGTGTTCTTGGGTAACTTAATTATGATGTGTCTTGGTGTGTTCCTCCTTGGGTCCAACTTCTTTGGGACCCTCTGAGCTTCCTGGACTTCCTGAAAGTCTATTTCCTTTGCCAGAATTGGGGAGGTTCTCCTTCATTATTTGTTCAAATCAGTTTTCAATTTCTTGGTCTTCCTCTTCTCCTTCTGGCACCCCTATGATTAGGATGTTGGAACGTTTCAAGATGTCCTAGAGGTTCCTTAGCCTCTCCTCATTCTTTTTTTGAATTCTTGTTTCTTCATTCTGTTCTGGTTGAATGTTTCTTTCTTCCTTCTGCTCCACACTGTTGATTTGAGTCTTGGGTTCCTTCCCGTCACTGCTGTTTCCCTGTACATTTTCCTTTATGTCACTTTTCATAGCCTTCATTCTTCCCTTTAATTTGCAACCAAATTCAACCAACTCTGTGAGCATCCTGATTACCAGTGTTTTCAACTGTGCATCTGATAGATTGGCTATCTCTTCATCGCTTAGTAGTATTTTTTTCTGTTCTTTCATTTGGGCCTTTATTTTGTCTGGCAGGGCTATTACGTAGTAAGGGGTGGAGCCTTAGGTGTTCACCAAGGAGGGACAACCCATGTGGGGGAGGGGTGCAGGAGGGAACAGTGCTGCTTGCTCAGCTCTCTGTCAGTTTTCATTCACTTTCCCCCTCTACCCACAAGCAAATGGGGTACTTCTAGTGCTGATTCCTGGGTGGGTGGGTTTATGTATGTTCTGGACCCTGTGGGTCTCTCCAACAAACTCTCCTGTGAGGCTGGGAGTTTTGCCTGCTGCCGCCTCAACCCCCACAGGTGTTTTCAGTCAAAGGTTTGGGGCTTTATTTCCCTGCAATGGAGCCCTGGGTTGTGTGGTCTGTCTCACTCCCCAGTTGTTCCTCCTGGTTTATCTTCATGCAAATGTGGGACTGCCCGGTGCTCCAGCTGCTACCTTGCCGTGAGTCCTCTCCGTCTGGCTGCCCATATCCACCCCTCCTACTGGTCTGGGTGAGCGTTTCTTTAACTCCTTGGTTGTCGAACTTCCATGCAGCTCGGTTTTCTGTCACTTCTGATTTTTTTTGTTTTTAAATTAGTTGTTGTCCTTCTTTTGCTTGTGCAAGGAGGTACAGTGTGTCTACCTACACTTCCATCTTGGCCAGAAGTCCTAGGCTCACCTCATTTCTTAAAAGACTTTTTCACTTAATAATGTGTAGAACATAATAGATAACACACAAATACTTTTAAACAAAGATCTTATTAGAAGAAGAGCTAAGATATGACTGAAACAAAGTCCAGATCCTTTCATTCAAACTTGGAGAACAATTAAGATGTTTTTTAAAAATTCTATTAGATTCATTAAGTGCCATTGGTTAATGAAATTGTATACATTTCAAGTGCATAATTGTGTGATACAAACTCTATATATTGTAGATGTCTTTACTGGACTGTTTTCAGTAATGAATATGGGGGGAATCTCATGAGTACTTACAGTGATTATGTAGTTAGGGGTAACAAGTGCTTTGTGAATATTTGCAATATTAAATGCTTCACGGATGACCCATTCATGAGAAGAGAACATGCCTTGGTTTGAACCTACAAGCAGGCAAGAGTGCGATGTGGCTGTCTGGAGGGTGTGAGGGTATGAGTGTGGGTGCAACAGCGCTTTCACACCCGGGAAGGAAATGCTATTTAACGATACGCGATCAGTGGGCGGAAACACAACTGATTTAAAAAAATAAGAAAACTAAGTGAGCGTTCTGTTGGAAAAGCAGAGTGAAGAGACATTACATAATGAATTACGCTCAACGTTTGAGAAAATACTTTATTTTCACACAGAAAGTTTGGACAGCCCGAAACGATCCCAAATTTTTATGATTGGTTTAATTAGTACTCCAAATAACCTTTACACTTTTGGTATATTTTAGAAAATAATAAGATAAATTATATAGTTCTATTTCTTCACTAAAGAACGCTTTCATATAACATGTCAAATGGTAGCTTCAGAAAACTGCCCAAGATGGAGCCAAAAAATAGTTGTCTTGGGATCCTTATTGATATTTATTTTGAAATTTCAAGTCGATGTACCTAATAAGAATGCGTCACCACCTTGTGGGAATTCCTTTAAGCTACAGACACATGGTCCCAAGATCCAGATGGATTCAAAGAACGGAGTAGGGGGTCAATCTGTTTCCTTTTCATTTCTAGCTCACAACCTAACAACCCAGCCTCTCTCTTCCACACTAGTCCTGTCTCTCCAACTGCTCAGTTCCCTTTGCCACCTGGTGCTTTGGGCTACTTAAAACACCCAACCTTCCAAACTACATTCTTCATAATTCTGTTTGAATTAGTGGACACCCATCTAGTGTCCAGTCATCCAGGCGACAGATTTTGGCCTTCTTTGATTTTTTTCCCATGAAAATATACTCCATCTAAGAATTAGTCTCCAAGTTCTTTGTGAATTAGATCTAGTTGCTACATGTCCTACCCAATTATCTTCTCATCCCCACTGACAAAATCCTAGATGATGCCCTCACAGTTTCATACCTAGGCCATTCTAACCATCTTATAACCAGATCTTGGCTTCAAGTCTCCTCTTCCCCCACCGCATAGCTAGTACTGCATCCCTCCCCTTGTTAACCCAATTGTCTTAGGCAGTACGGCCTCCAGCAGTCCTATCATCTACGTGTTCTGTGCTCTCTCTCCCCAGCGAGCTGGTATCTGCTGCTCCAACCACGCTCTCTACTCACTATGCCCCAAGTGTGCCCCAACGCCTCTGCTGCTCTGCTCACAATCCCTCTTGGGCACCCTCGCTCCACACCTGGATGTCAAAACCCTTGTGAGTATTTGAACATGTTGCAGGGAACGTGAAACCTTTGACAGAGCAGCAGTTCTCCTCCACATGGAAAGGGATTCCAATCTGGACCTTAAAGGGATCTACAAGGAGTAACGATGTGCTAGGTGGCTAAATCCGTGTTGGTAATGAATAGCACAGAGACAAGTTGGCATATGAAGAAAGAGTGTCTCCTCACATGTCCACCTTTGATTCACTTGGTTTGCTCCATGGTTTTTGTTCCCTCTGTGTAAAATGTGGAACAATTACTTAACTCACAGGGCATTTTGATCTTTGGTTTTGTTTGATAGCCCAAATCTCCGTACTGACTAACCTTGTATTTTAATCAAATGACTTTTATGTGTTCCTAAAGCATAATGCATAGTTTCCAATCAATGATTTTTTTTACTGGGCAAAATAATAGGGGGTGAGTGGATGATAGAAGAGACCACTGGGTGGTAGGTCAGGGCAACGATTAAAATCCGGTCTATGTTAAGATCAGATGAGGCACCACTGAAGCAGCGTTTGTCAAGAGAGTCAGTGGAACTGGGAAGAAGCGAGTGGGTCGCCTTTTAAATGAGATAAATGAGACACCGATCAGAGGAGCAGCATCTGCAGGAAGACCGAACAGAGGAGGTCGTCTCCGGTCAAGTGTTCAAGCAGCACCAGGGAGAGCTCCCTGCGTTTTCCTCCCGACTCGCAGGAATGGAAGGGTGTCTGTTCTTCCACCGCAGTGAGCCAGGAGCTTTCCAGATGCACCTGACTCCCCAAGGTCGTCTACCCGCCAACACAGGTCTCAGGCCTGTGTACTTAGGTCCCCATCCTTGGTGTTGGGGGATCCCTTCTCACGTACCTAACAATTACTGGGATACACTATCCGGCTTGATTTGGGGTTTGGGTGAGAAGGTTAATTTTGGTGGAAAGAATCTCCTAATGTCATTTACTATCTAGGTGACTATTAAAACAATCCAATAGTTTTTCTGATGGTTCAACAGTCATTTTAGGATCTTGATACATCATAGGTTTATCAATATATACATTGTCATCGATGCTTGCAGGGGCAAATGCTAAGGAAGACTTCTGATTGATCCCGGAATTAGGATGTCACAACACATTTTGACTGCACATCCTAGATGCAAAGACCACCCGAGACCATCAGACCATCCCTTAGCTGCATCGCACAATTGAAAATGAAAATGATTAAGTATTTGTTTAGTTTCCAAATTATAAACATGGTGGGCAGTACCTATGACTTAGAAAACGTGAACAGCACTAGTGAACGAAAGCAAAAATGTGACAGGCCAGTCGGGAGCATCATGGTCGCCTGTCCCCTTGGCTCACAGAAATCACCGGCTACCTGGAGCGCCCTCATTAGCATCTTTGCTCACAGAAGAAAACAAGGTCGCTGTGATGTTGTATATTTCCTCTGAACAACTACAACTCTCCTGAATAAATCTGACCCGTACTCCCTATCGGTTCAGCGCTCACCCTACCTTGCTGTCAAGGAAACAGACATCAGCATCACTGAGGAGGTGGTGAGAGAAATCTGTAAAGGAACAGACGTGTACCGTGCGTTGTGGGAGCAAGAGTTCCCTCCTGGGAGGCACAACTAGATGGGTTTCCAACACTAATGAATCAAACCCAAACTCACTGCAAAGCATGAAATCTGAGCGTGACATGAGATGTTACAAACAAGGCCTGCTGATGGCAGAACAGTAACAAGAATTGGCCTTATGTTTACAGATAGATTTATTACATAATATATGCACTATACCCAACAAAAGGTATGCTGTGTTCACACCTGAAAGTTAATAATGCGTGTTAATTTAGTCAGTCGTGTTTTTAAACGTAGTAAAACAAGTACATAAGCAGTTGACTAAATGCAACTAATTTGTTTCAAGTTCTAAACCCATTTGCTCCGGGGATATGTTTCCGTCAAAGCCAATAGATTGGCGTGATCACAGTTCAGCTTCTAAGTTGGAGAACCTTGTAATCAACGTGCAGCTAACTTCCAAAGGGAGGAAAAGAGATGGCACATTCAGAGGCGTTTCAGTGAAAAGCAGTTAAATTCAATCAAATTGAATGAAGGGATTACTTGCAGAGGTAGAAGAGCTGGAAGAAGCAACAAGGGGTGGTGAAGAACCCAGGGACTGGGGAACCCTGGGAAACCATTCCTGCCGCGAGAACTCAGGACACAGTGTTCCCAGAACTCGGTGAGCGCAGAACAGCACCCGACAAAGGGCAGCAGACCGCGGGGCAGCAAGGCAGGGGGGACAGCGAGGGGTAGGAAGGTGGGAGAACACAGTGTCTCTCTTCGTTCCCCCTGGAAACTCCCGCTGCACTTCCTCCGGTTGGAGGCAAGCGGAGACCAGGGAAATGGGGGCCTCAATGAGGCAGTTCACACCGTTGGGCCTCCCACGGCGAGCGGGGCTGACAAGTGACCTGGGGAGGCAAATGGAAGAGGATATCCGTCATATCCACCTATTAGATTCTCCGTGACATATTCTTAACCTGCTTCCGTCTCATCACCTCTAAAATATGGTTAATAACGGCATCTTTCTTCCAGGGATAGTGTGGAAATAATGTATGAAAATGGGGAGAAAATCATAAGAACTCAATAAACTTCCCCAACCATTAATTTTCCAAGTCAGTATTTTTATAAAAACTGTCAAAGTAGTCATCGCGGAAAGGGTAATTTGAGAAATTGAAAATTTAGAAGTGATCTGGAACATAGAGGCCTAAACACATATGACAATAATTAACATTAAACAGAACATTAGTTTGATACTTTTGCGTTCTTCAAAAAAGAAAATACATTACAAATTATAAACAGGAACTCATTCCTAGTTGTTCAGCGAGCAACCTGTCTCGCGTTTTAGCCCGCCTATAGCAGGGACGTCCACTTCCTTCATGTTCCCAGCTGGCTGGGGTCTGTCGTCTGCAGACGGGCAAAGGGCTGCCCAAACACGCATGTCCTGACCTCAGAACCCGTGACTATATTGCCTTGCACTGCAAAAGACACTTCGCTGGTGGAGTTCAGGATTTTGAAATAAAGACATTACCCTGGATTCTCCAGGTGGGCCCACCATCACCACCAGGCTCCTCTGGGCAGGGGGTGGGCAGTCAGGGTAGAGATGATGCTATTGCCCCAGTGATTGGGGGGGGGGTCCTGAGTCGGAGGATGCCTACAGCCCCCAACAGCTAGAAAGGGCCAAGAAAGGGGCTCTCCCACAGCCTCCAGAAGGGACGCAGCCCTCCCTGCAAACACCCGAATTGAGAGCTTTTGACTTTCAGAACTGTAAGGTGATAAATTTGTTATTTTAGCCACTAAATCAGTGGTAACTTGCCAAATCACCAATAAGAAACTACTACAGCACCTGTGATAATATTTCTCTCCTGAGTCCCCAGACCCATTTCCCACGCTGAGTCCAGGTCTGTGCCCTGGGAGGCAATGAGGCTGAGAGGGGGCTAGGGTATTTATCCCTGCACCTCCCCCAGCTTCGAGTGTTGGTGTTTTCCTGTAGTTTCCACCCCAAACAGGCTCCCTCCCTCCCCCAGCATCCAGGCTCCCAGCCCTAGCGGTGGGGACATCTTCACAATCCCTGTGTGTCCCCTTGGCCCTGCTCACACCTCCCTGCACTATTCCCGCCATCAAGAGGGGGCAAACCCAGGTAAGCCCGCTGGGTTTGCCCCCTCTTCGCTGCTAGTAAACTGTCTGATTCAACACTGAATATCTCTGTCATGACTGTACCGCCCTTCAGGTGCCCTCGGGGCGCCCCAAGCATCGGACAGTTTAACACAGGAGAACAGTCCATCAAAACATTCATTGTTTCCTCCATCAGCTCAAGTTCTAACAGCTGTCCCCCCACTTCAGAAAGAAACGCAACTACATCTTCCCCCAGGTGAACAAACCATAAAAGAAAAAAAAAAACACCTGTGTGGCAGTTATTCATATTTACACACAAAATAATATTTATTAAAAAAACTCATTCAAAGAGCAAACGTGTGTTTCAGGCTATTTTTGAACTAAGCAGCAAAGGCGGGAGGAAGGACAGTGACAGGCGCCCTTCATGAAGGAACCCAGTTCACGGCTCTCCTGACGATCAATGAGATACAACAGATCATCACGAGGATGAATAAATGGTAGACAGAATTTCGTTTTAAAAATGTACGTGCCCATCTGGAGCACAATTATTTTGCTTGTAGTCCGTCAACACAGCAGCCACAGCTGCCCCCAGGGACTGAGTCGAGGCAGTGCCTGTACCTGGACTGATCAGAAACACGCACTCGGTCTCCGGCAGGTGTGCTAAACCACAGAGAATAAATATGCAAAACGGTCTGCGAAACGCATTCGTCACTTAACAACGTGTTCTGTTTTACGCTGTGAGCATGGCTGCCCACGTCACAGCCGGGTCAGGGTTGGCAGTGCAAGAGTGTTCTTCTGCACGTGCTTAAGTCAGAAACACCCACACGTCGCGGAACTAGATCGATTGAGGTACAGTAGGAAAAGAGACAATGTAAAAACCCCTCCTCCTGTCCCCTCCAGTTGGGTAAGTAACTGTATTTCATGCAAATCATGAGATCCTCTCCCTGTCTCCCAAATACGGGACTCCGCACATTAACTGACGCCGTGCGGGCCGAGGATGAAAGACTCTGAGAAATGAAGTCAAAGTCCCACACCCTGTGGGTTTGAGGTTTCTCACGTGAATCAGAGCTGGTTTGGGTTGCTATTACGCTTCAGATTCTACCTCAACTCCCGACTCCTAACGACCTCCTTATCCGTGGAAGGAGGCCGCGGAGGGGAGCAGGGGACTGCGGACGACACGACTCAGCACATGCTGCCCCCGGAAATGTCACGGAGGGTCCTACCCATGGAGACAGAACGATGCGAGCCCGGCTTTCTCACGGAAACAAAGACACAAGCGCAGGTGCATTCTCAAAACAATGCGTACTTTTAAAAAAGCCTCAAATCAAAAGATGGTAAAAATATAGAACTAATTAAATACATATGTGAAGATTGTGATTCTAGCACTTGGCATTTAGCTATGAAACAGGCCCCGTCTCTACAGGCTTACCGAGTGCAGTAAACATTTAGGCTCCCGTCGTCCGCCCTAATCGCTGTTTGAACTACCCTGCGCTGCTTCGTAATACTGGTACTCATTAGTGAGAGATAATGTGCTTGAAGTCCCAAGTATGTGTGAATACTTGCATTTTCAAGCTCAATTTAACATTTTTACCAATATTGTAATACATCATTTGCACTTTACAAGAGAACTAGAGATGGGACTCTAATTAACATACACAATAATTGGTCTGTCTTTGGTATAAGATATTTGCTCCTCTTCAACTTGATGGGTACTATATTACTAGGTGCATGCAGTCAAAATTACAGAGCTATATACGAGAGGTGACCCCAAAACCCAGAATTTATTTATAAAAACATTGCGTTTTTATCCTTACGTGTTTAAGCTTCAGTCACTTTCAAAGCACTCTTCATCTGCTGCGATACAGCTGTCGGGACTTTTTTCCCTACTGCTCAAAACAGTTTTTGGACATGTCAATTTGGATGCCTTTTAGTGCTTCTGCAGTTTTTTGTCTCACTGTTCCACGTTGCCAAAACATTTCCCTTTGAGGACTTTTTTTCATCTGGAGAAACAAACAAAAATAGTCACTCAGGGGAAGATCAGGTAAATAGGGAGGGAGGGGCATGGGGGTAATGCTGGTTTGGGTCAAAAACTACTGAACGCTCAGTGGAGTGTAGGCAGGTGTGTTCATAAATCACCCATCATGAAATGGGCAAGCGTGTTGAAAGAATCTTCAAAAAAAAAAAAAATTCACTGGAACCGAACGCAGCCTCTCACAACAACGCCAGCTGGTACACTGATACGGATGGGTTCCTAGAACACTCACCTAGCAGGGAAAACCTGTGCTACAAGGGCCCACCCTCCAGAAGAAGATAATGTCAGGTTTTTTGGGGGGTCTACCCTTGTAATACATTGTATCATGGATAGTAATTATAAAATCTATATACAATATTAATGAATGTGTTATTAGTATTTATTTCAATTCATGTGTGTATGTGTACATATGTTATATATGTATATATCTATATATATATAAAACATATCACTGGCATCTCTAAATAATAATGTAGCTATATACTTCTACACAGCTAGAAAAGATATAATCGTGAGCAGACTGTTAACTAGCAAATAAATCCTTGGTGTATCTCCCATTCTTGGGTCTGTTCCCGCCTGAACAAGAACATGTCCTCTATATCCGTCCTGATGGGTCACTAGAGTACTGATGACAATAATCAGTTTTACTGCTGTAACTACAATGCCTGTAGAACCGATCTGTTTCATATTTACACATCAGTTTCACGCCAGTGATCTTAGTATTTTGACATCAAACTTTAATATTAAAATATTGTCTTTAGCAGTAGAGGTGTGCACTGCAGGTAATAGGAAAGGAAAATTAGATTTGATTTCGTTTCACGTATCTCTCGCAACCAGGACTCAGACTTCACCTTCTCTATGAGTAGGTGTGCCGGGCATGCCTGTGTAAAAGCTGAGGCGGGTCCTGGGAAAATGCTTTTTCCAGTTTGGTCCCGGAAAACCAACCAACGTTCCCAACTCCAGCAGATCTGGGGCTGACGCAGCCCTCCAGCGGCACCAGCTGAGAGCAGCGAGAGGACCCCGGCAGTCACAGAGGGGTGGGGAGCAAACCTGGGGTGCACGAACCAGGCTGGGAGACCCCCAGAGGTGCGGGTTTGACGGGATGCCTCAGCAGGCACCCCCCCCCCACCCCTGCACCAGTACCACAGGAAGTGGGAGGTGTTAGAAAACAACCTGCTTCCGTCATTCTGCCTTCTCCTTTGATTGATTCATCAGGTAACCTGGATACGAGCAGCATTTTGGGTTTACAGACTGTGGGAGGCAAGCGGGCAGAATACCCGGCAGGGCCAAGGACCAGGAGACTCAAGAGGGAACTCGGTCCCCTTTTGGCTGCTAAGCTGATCCATGATTGTTACCTACTCACCACAAGTACGAAGGTGCTTTGCTTACACCTTCCTCAACAACACGAAATGACAAGATTTGGGACAGATTTTGTCCTTTAATTACTGAAATTTAATCCAAACATCCAGAGTTGACTTTCCATTTCTCTTTTTTGCCCCCCCCCCCAAGAAAGTACAAGTCACCCTAACTGCCTGGGGCAAGCAACGTACACCCCCTTTCAGATAACGCTGTAACTATCACCTAGACAAGGCTGGGAACTCTTACTTAAAAGGCTGGAGATGTGAGACCCTCGCATTACTCCAGCGGGAACTTCGGAAGGAATTGGAGAGGGCCTCTTTCTCTGATGGAAAGGATCGAAAGCGGGCTGGCTGCTCGTGTGGCATCTCACTTCCTCCGACTTCAGAGAGAAAGTCGTTATACGCTGGACCTGGGCTGTGCCAAGGGTGCCTCGGTGACCAGACCAGAGGCGGGGGCTCTGGAAGTGCTGGAGCAGGGTTCAGTCCGGCTCGGCTGGAAGCATTTATTTGCCCACCCAAAAAGCGTCCCGAAATATAGCTTTTTGAGATTATTTTAAAAAGATAAATATTTGGAAGGACCCAACAAACTCAACATATTTTTAGAAAATGTTGATATTAGCAGCAGCAGCTAGTTGCTTATTTTATACAATTTTGTAACGAAGACCAATCAAGATAAATCCTGTGAGTTCTAACAATTATACTGACTCAGGACATGGTAGTTGATAATGCTCTCTCTCTAAAAAGTATCTGCATTGTAAACATGTTTATATGCCTCTTTAGAGGGATCTTTTCTCTAAGAAGTATATATACATTATGTACATATATATACACACAACTTGATTTCATGTGTATGTACATATGTGTGTAGCCCACCAATGTAGGGCCTTTTCAGTGACACGGAAATGTGTCTAATAAACTCTGGAATTACCAGCCACACTCTGTCCCTACATATGTACTTACGTCGTAATGGGCCGTGTATGAGGCGTCTACGCCCAGTTCAGCACGGTAGGGTGCCCCAGCTGTGTCTCTCTTTGGCTCCCCGCAGAGCGGTTCCTGGGGAGGAGCAGTGGCCCTGGTGGCAGGAACTGCTCTCACACCGACAGCCGACAGCCGGGCCGCAGCGCCGCAGGTTAGGAGCTGGCCTGGCCCCTCAGCCGGGGCATGTGATTCTCCTGTCGGACTCACGCCAGCCACCTCACGAAAATCTCTGCAAGGCAAGGTTTCTCCGTGATGGTAAAGAACACCACCGCCCTGGGCACAAGCCAGGTCACCGTGCCAACCCCAGAAATACCCAACGCCTACCTCCTGGCCACTCTAAGTCATTGCTGCTTCTTTACCAATGATAGCTTTGTGTTCCTCCCAGTCTTCTCTTCTCCTGGAAAAGATCAAGTCACCCAATCATAGACTATCCCCCCATCCTGATAGCATCCAATCCAGAGGGAGCAAACACCCCAGTTTTTTCAACCCACCCCCAAATTTCCCAGCCAGAGCACACATCCTCTAAATCTTTCCGACCCCACTTGACCTAGACCCTGCACAGGTCCCCGTGGCACAGAGACCGCCAACAGTCTCCGTGGTGTTCAGGCCGCCGCAGCTCTCCTCGGTGCCTGGAACTCCAAGCCGTCGGGGCTCCACGGCCCACCTGCTGCAGCGAACAACAGACCCGGCTGGTTCAGCTGTCAGTCTTCGTGTGGAAGGCATTCACCCATGTAAACCATTTACGTTAATATTATGGATGGCACGATGCAATTTTAACACAGATGTGCATATACATGAAATATGTAATTACACACATTATTGTATAAAATACATGCATCTGGGGGGCGTGCAAATGCACAGAAATAGGACGGTGGCTGTGAGCGTTTACCCTCAGGGAGAGAAGGGAGAAGTTGGGGCATCTGAAGGAGGGCTTTCTCTTCTGACTGTACTTTTAAAAAAATTTATTACCATATGTTTTTGTATTACTTTTGAAATTAATTTTTTTACTTACTCATTTATTCCTTTCTATGTTTTCCCTTACACTTCCAGAGCTTGTAGCAGTGAGAAATTGTGCTTGGTTGCGAGTATGAGAGGTGTGCCTGTCTATTTGGTTTAGAGAAATAAGGGGTTTATCCTCTAAAGGTGCAGGGGGCCCATGGGCGGAGAGAGTGGCGAACAGAGTTCTAGAACGGCCTTCAGGAGTCTCACCCCGGCTACCGGTGCCTTCCGCGTGCGGGCAGGACCGCTGACTGCTGCGGGCTCTCACCCCTGCGATCGGGTTACAGTGTGCGGTAAAAGCGAAAGGACTTCACAGCCTGATGAAGGTCCCAGGTTAGTTGATTTTGAGTTAGTCAAGAGGGAGACTAAACCACCTGGCTCAGGTGAAGAGGGGCTGGGCCCTTCCTGGCAGATTCTTCATCCGCCCTGCAGAAGCTCACACCCACGTCGTGAGCTATAACGATGGCCACAAGACAGAGACCTGAAACAGATGCTGAGAACAGTCCCTGGCCAACGGCCAGCGTAAAATTGGGACCTCAGTCCAACAGCGGAAGGAAATGAATTCTGCCCACAACTTCTGTGAGCTTGGAAGCAGACCCCCCAGTCAAGTTTCCTGATGAGGATGGGGCCTGCCTGACACCTTGACTGCAACCTTGGACGTCCTTGCACTGAGGACCCAGTTGAGCCCAGCATGGCTACCCAGACACAAGACCCAAGGAAATCATGAGATAATAAGTGGGTGATGGGTTAAGGTGGTAAATTTGTGTCAATTTGTTACACAGCGACAGATAACTAATACAACAGTTCAGAGATGATATGATGGCTCTAGAAAATCATCAGAGATCCAGGCAAACCTTCCACCCGCTTTCTGTAGCTACTTCCAACCCAAAGGTCGTTCCACGGACACAATATGGCTGCTGGGGCTCCAGCCATAATGCCCACATTCCTGTCAAGAAGCAGAAGGAAAACAAGAACAAGGGAGGTGCGTGCTTGCTGTCTGCTAGGCTTTTAAGTAGTTTTTCCAAAAGACCTACATATTAACCTCTACTTATATCTAATTGGCCACTCTATGTATAAAGAGGCTGGGAAAATCAAGCATTTTATCTGAGAAAATACCCAATGGGCAAACAAAGAGAAAACGGGATTCTGCTGGCAAGAACAGAGAGCGGTGGGAGGGCACGACATTGGGTGAGCAGATACCAGCAGTAGTCTCTTCCACCAAGAGGAAAAACAGAGTTCCTGACCTCAGTCTTCCAATGTCCCCCCCCCCCCACTTTTTTTTCTGCTTTAAACGTTTTCTGGTAGGAGGGAATTTTCAGGGCAGAACACTGACAGAAACACAGGAGCCTATTACAAGAGAAGCTCTGAGCAGAACAGAAGAAAAGCTTCCAGTCAACACCAATGCTCTGGATCTTGTTCCATCTCTTCTGCCCCCAAATGCCACACACCCTACCCCGTCTTTCAGGGTTCCATTTGTTCGCTCAGGGGGGCGTGTCCTGCCCACGGAAAGGCACACGAACCGGAGCCACAGGAAGAGGAGCGTCCTGACCCTTCCCTCGGACAGTCATGTCAAACCCCAAATCCAAAACCGGAACAGAAACAAATCTTATACTCACGCACCGTCATGATTAAGTAATTTGTCTTTCTCCCTTGCTCTGTCTCACAGACTATTCAGGGTAGAACAAATAAGGCCACTTGAAAATCGGATATCGAGGTCAGCTCACAGCAACTTAAGTTTTCCAGAAAGAGCGGGCTGGGGACATGCCAGAAAACCACCCATTAGAGACAGAGAGAGGAGGATGGCCAGCCTGTGTGGAAAGCCCCGGACTGTAGGCCTGTGTTGGGGACAGTGCCCAAGGATGCAAAGAACTCAGACATGAATCAGGCTGACACCAAGACCCGTGGGTGACGGAACACAGTGCCCAGGAAGGTCAGCCAAAGGCAGCGGGACCCAACAACCCGGTCGGGGGACCATTTAGAGAGCTGAGAGTTTACAATAATGGACAAGATGTGGACTCTCTCCTTTAAATATGTGAGAGTTTGAAAGATGCTGAAAAGGCCTAGTCCTATACTACGTGAGATTGATTTAAAATTACCCACCAAGCGCTAGAAATTATAGAATTAATCTGACATTGGGGAAAGGAGGGTATTTGAGAGGCCTTCTTGAAAGTGCACATTGTGGTCCCTGATGGCAACACCACACGAGGAAGGAAAAGTGCTTCAAGTGAAAGGATCATGCGACAGAAAGTTCAGACTGGTGTCCAAGAGCAACGACGGCCACACGCCAGTCAGGCCAATGGATGGCGGGAGGTCCCGCTCTGCTTCTGAGCTCCCCGTTCTATCCCAGGTGATGCTCTGCCCTTGCCGTTTCCCCCGGCAACCCACGGTAACAGGTACGTAGCACTGACAACAGCAGCAACAATAATAATAAAGAATAGGGCCAGAAAGTAGCAGCTTCCTTCTCAAGGTCTGTTTGCAATAGCTTCGCGGAAGCAGAGTTGACATACAATAAACTGCACATACTTACAGCAGCGTACCATCCGGTGGGCTCTGGCATGAGATTAGCGTTGCGATGGAGCAGTGACCTTCCCAGTCACAGATCACCTCTGGAAGCCCCTGGGCCACCCCTCTCTGCTGCCTCTCCCCGTTACCCCGCACCCCCACACCCCGTCACCTCCTCTCTGCCACCATGCATTCGCCTGCACTTCCCAACACAGAAGCACACAGTGTGTCCATGCGCGGGCCTCCCTTCTGCCGCTTAGCGCATTGCTCTGAGCCTCCTCCACGTTACCTCGTGTACCAGTGGTGCGCTCCTTTTCACCGCTGACCGGTATTCCGTTGCCCATCACTTCCTTGTAGGCCTGTCACCTTTGCTTTCTTCTTTGACTTCCTTTCTTCCTTGTCCCTTTTTTCTTATTGTCAAACATGCTTATCACGGAAATTTCCATAATAGTTAGGTAACAAAGAAAAAAACAGCAAAAAAAAAAAAATCACCTATAGAAAGTTTTGGTGTTTGAATTAAAAACCAACCAATAAAACCAAACAAAAATCTCTGGAGCCTAAAGGGCCTTGAGAGTCGAAGAAGTTCACCTTGGCTGGAGTCCCTTGGTGTCTCTTGACAAGATAATGATGGGGGGGGGGGCGGCCCCTGCAGGCCTGGCGGCCTTGCCCGCAGCCCTCCCCACAGCACCAGTGGGGGCTCCCGAATCCATGCTCCAAGGCTGTGAGGTACACGTAGTGCCTACACAAAGGGTGTCTCAAGGAGAAGACAGTACGAGATAAGGCCAGAAGCTAAATCTAGACATACACGGGGTGTGTATTAAAAAGTCCTGGCGCGCCACGGGCTAACAGCAGCCCCTAACCTTTGGAAGTCAGAACCGCCCCAAAGGGAAGGGCAGGAGCGGTGAGAGAAAATGCAATTTCGACGACCATGTGTTACCGGGAGTATTTCTGCCTTTGAACCACGAATAATTTCCTGTTGTTGTTGTTTTTATCTTAAAAACCCTCAGGTGTTTCCAGTTGGCCACGGGATACACTTAGCAGCTGCTTCCTTCTGTTAGCCCAGCAAAGATCAACCTGACCTTGGCCGACCGGCTTGTACTTTGAAGAGTGTACTTGGTGAAACATGGGAGCAGAGTGTTCACGCTTGGCAGGAGGCGCCGCCTTTTTTGCTCGCTGTTGTGCCGTGGTGAACCCCACCCGTCTCTCTGCACTGCCGCGGCAGCTCCTCCCACGCTGTCCGTCTCCCATTTCTGCCCTGCAGCAGGCGCCTTCTAAACGTGGCTGCGTCCTGGCTGGGCGTGACCTCTGCCTCCCGCCAGGCTGGTACGGGCCTGGGGCTCGTGGTGCACGTGTGCAGACGTTCTGACCCCGTGACTTCCAGGACAGACTGCGGGCGAACAGCTGTCTCTGAGCTCGCCGACGTTCCGGTCACCCAAACTCTCCCCGGGTGCCCGGGTGCGAAGAATGCTCCCTCGTGGGTCCGGCTTGCCTTCTTCTCACGTGGGAGGAACTAGGCGAGGAGAATGCGCAGCCGGGTCAGAAGGGCCAACGCAGCAGCGGGGTCGCTGGCGGCTCATCAGGCTGCCTGGCATGGGTTTGAGCAGAGGGCCGCGTTTGTGCGTCTCGCTGATTCTGCTGCGGTGTAAGCGAGCGGTTCCAAACGCGGGACGTGCGCTTTCTGGCACAACCCCGTGTGCGGCAGGGCTAACAAAAGCTCCGGAAGACTTTGCAGCCATTTCTGAAAGTCTCCTCCCAGGCCCAGTCTTTTCTCCTGTTGGAGGGCTGAGTCCTGCTGTCAAGGAAGCCCAGTTACGTAAGAACGGGTGGGCATCCACCGGACGGTGCGGCTAGTACTTTCAGGTTGTGTTTTCTACCCTTGTACAGGTCACCGAGAGTGAGTTTACTGTTGGTTAAGTATTTTAGTATAATATGTTTAAAGATGTAACGAGACTTTTAAAAATAATTGCCAAATAGTCTGCTTCTCCGCAAAAAAAACAACCCTTAAGTCAGTTTTGCAATTTTAAATGTCATATTACAATAACTATAACGTTTACTTTTTCCAGACTAATAGTAAAAGCCTGGGTTTTACTGTTAAATGTATGGCCTATCAGGGTGAACTGAGTCGGAAAGCCATTGCTTGTCATTTTGGCATAATTCAGTAATTTTTAAGCTTTTTCAGTGACAGTTTGCATTCAGTATTGTTTTGTATGAGTTTTGGGTGTACAGCATGGTGGCTAGGGAATCATATGCTTCACGAAGCGGCCCCCCAACATCCCCAGCCCCCACCGGGCACCAGTCACGAGAGCACTCACAACCCTATTCCCTGTGCTGTAATGCACATCCCCACGACGATTTTGTAACCGCTGATCTGTCATCTCCGCACACACTGCACTTTTCCTTCCCCTTAACACGCTGTCGCTTGCTCTTCGCTGTGTTGAATACTCTCCTCCTCTTAGTTTAATCCCTGCTTTCCTTCTCTCTTTGAATGGCTGATGAGGTCATGGGCACACAATCTTTCTCCACCACCATATCCCGAAGGGCGATTTCCCACCCACATCCCTTTTGCTCCACTTTGAGAGCTGTGCTCACGTTTCTTTCTCACCGCTGGCAAAATTCACGAGACGGTATTTGCCCCGGCACGGTATATCCAAAGTCATGCCAGCAGACCCACCATGGCTTGGGTACAGCATCATGCAGAGGTGCATCATGGGACGTTTGGGACAGCTAAATCAACATCTCCAGATTCGAAGGAACCCTCCATCAAGCCCTAAAAGGTATGGTTTCAATGTTTCTCATGCACTGGATGGGAATCTAAAGCCAGGGAAACTATATCCGGTGCTTCCCATCACAGTCAGCAGTGGTCCGTGCAGCTCCTGAAAAGGAGAGTGTATAATAAATTCTGAAACGGGGCCAAGCGAATGAACGGCACATGGTGCCACCCTGGGAAGGGAAACGTGATTTGGGTCCTGTTTCTCCGTGAAAGTCAGCAGGATGCTAGTTCTGGATAACAGTATGATTTCTGGTTCGGCATTCCAGTTCAAGATGCTGTCATCTTTCCAGGCTGTTACATGTATCTTGGGAGTGTGGGGGGTGGGGGGGAGTGTGTGTGCTTAAAATGAGGCAAAGTCTCGATTTAGCTACGTTCAGGTGAGAGTGCGCATGGCGTGGTGGTTCGGTGTGTTCGTGATTAGACCGGACGCTCGGAGAGCCGTGCAAAGCACCGTGTTTGCTACGGCGGACTCACTGTTGCTCTTACATTCGAGAAAAGACCCGAACTGGGTGCTACAGTGAGCGAGTGTTTGTCATACTTGCCCTTTGAATTGCCATTAGTTTCTTGCAAGTTACGAAGTGGCGATATCCAGTCATATTAATTTTAATGTATTAACATTTACATGTAAATAAAGCTAGGCACATTGTCAAACCACAAAAGTTAATTAGTCATTTCTTAATCATTATGTAGAACTTTTTCAGACTTTCTTATACGATGTGATTGGAGATTTCAGACTAATGATAAAACACACATTTTAAATGACGACTGAAATAAAATGAGATGGTGCCAACAGATGAGTCTGTTCCTATAGTATTAACCTGTAGCACCTAGTTCGGGACCATCATGTTTGATGGGATTTTGGTTCACGAAGTTTCAGGGTTTTAATTTCTATAAAAGCACCGCTGAATACAATTTTTAAGCCTGCCAATTATTTTCTGGAAAGGAGAATGTTACGCGTATCAGAAATAGCATTTCAAACTTTTCTTTATGGAAAATTATCTTGCAAAATTACAGTGATGTCATCACTAGCACATAACATAAATGGTGTATAAAAATTAGGGCATATACTTATAATGTCTTCACATGTGTGTGAGGTGTATATATCCCCCCAAACGGAGCCCGGTAAAGCAGAACTCTATGACCATGGCCTCTTTACACCTTCTTTTATTTTGTTCGTGTTTGGATGGAATTCTGTACGGTGGAGGCATTCTAGATACACATCAACAATGGACAATAGAAAAAAGGCAACAAGGTCGTTTTTCTGTCCCGCCCCCGCCCCCCGCGCCGTGAACTCTTAAATCAACAAAGGCAGCGACTCTGCCTAATCAGCCCTGGTGGGTCCCGCCGGAGAGCAGAGCAACAGAAGGCATCTAAGCTGCGGGGGGTTTCTCTCCTTTTCCGATTCAAATGTTTCCACCACAAAGTGAATAAAAATAAACCTGAAAAAAAAAATGCCAACTAATACTTTGGGTTTTCTGTATCTGGGGGTAATAGTGTCAATCAGATTGGCACCTACATGCTCTGCACCAGTAACGACGCTGTCATTTCTGGACGCTGCCACGAGGCAAATGCCGAGAGAATATTGTCTTTCCCATCTCTGGAACGCAGGCACTGGAGAAAGCCGAGCCTTTGGCAGAGATGGTTTAACGAGGCGGTTTGACAGGGTTTGAAGAAGCCACTAAGCCGGCACCCCGATTCTTTCTACAACTGTATTCATGGGGGGGGCTGGAAGGAGTGGGGGCATGGCTAGAAAAGGGGGCGACCTCAGACGGGAAGTCGAACCTTCGGGAAGGGTTGCATCTCTGAGCCCCGCGGCGGAGGTGCGCTTTCTCCTCTACTCCTGGCGTCTGGGAGGCTGCAGGGCCTCCCATCAGGCAGGCCCCGGCGACAGGCGACAGGCACGGGCCCTTCCTCCTTTCGGGACTCAGCGCCAGGGACTCTCCTTTCGCATCTCCACCCGCACCGCAGTTGCGCAAAGGAGGCCGTGGGGCCTCTGGTCCCAAACGTGGGTGGCATGGAGACTGACACTAGGACCTGCGTGGCTTCCCCCCCCCACCGCCCCCCCGGGGGGGGGCGCTCACAGAGACCTTCTGGGCGTTCATTTTCCCCTTAAGTCCAGCAGGAGCTGAGCGGGGTGGGAGGGTGAAGGGGTGGACTGTGTTAGATCGTTCCCCTTCCGTCAGTGATAAGAACAGAAACACAGCCTCGAGGGCAGAACCCTGAGGGTCGTGGGTGGTCCGGCTGGAAGGTGGACAAGTTGGGAATCTGGAAGGGACGGAGGTGTGTGGGGGCTCTTCGCTTCGGGCTCCCCTTTTCCCTGGACTCAGTGGGGCTACATTGCTAGAGGAGTGTTTTTTTGAACAGGGGTGGTGGGGGTTCTTGTCAAGTCTGTTAACTTAACCCCAGGGCTCTGGGCCGGAAAGGACCATAGGATCAGGGCGCCTGGGCCCTGGTGAGAGGCCACAAGGCCGGGGGCGGGCGGGGGGGGAAGGGAAGGCGATCTAGACCCCTCCCGGGGGCAACATTTGCTGTGTCAAATAACGTTCAAAAGCGGTCCTCTTCTGGGCCCCTTTTCTCAGTTGGGGTTTACCAGGCTCAGGGACAAATTCTTTCCTTCACGCAAAGTTACACAGAATTGATGAGTTTTCCCAACAGTGTGGGTCCAGAGGCAGAGGCGGAGGTCACTGTAAATGCACGCGGTCTCCTAGTCCCCTCCACGGGGATCAACGCAGATGGCTCCCTGTGAAGTCGGTCCTGAAGTCCTACCTCCCCAACCGACTAGCCATTTACTGGGATTTGCAGATTTTTTTCCTCCAGTCTGGAAAGCAACTTCTCCTCCACTCCCAGACTGCCTATACTCCATAGGGTAAAGCCAATGGCTGCCCCTCCCCTTAAAAACAGCCCCCACCCACGCATCACCCTGACGCCAAACGCCCCCATGCGTTTTAGCCACCAGTTTAATTCATAGAACGTAGCTGTAACTCTTGACATCACCTAGGCAGCCCACCCGAGCGCGCCAACCTTCGACTCTATTATGAGGCTGTTTGTGGAGCGCTGAATTTGGAGACTTAGGGAAGGTTATTTGGGGCATCCTGGTAAATTTCCGGGCTTCCACGTACCTCCCCTGCTTGGCTGGAAATTTGCTGCTGCTGCTCCTCCTCCGGATCTCCTTCCTCCAAGGTACCTTCGCCTCTCCCCCCCCCCCCACCCCGCTGGCTCCCAGTAAACCTCCAGCGGGCTCTGGGAATTATTCCTTTGGTGCTAAATCAAGAGCCGCCCATTGGATTGGTTGCAGTAGGTGAAAGGGTGTCACTTATTTCAGAAAGAATGTCATTTGTTCAACTACACTGAGTTAACTTGCTCTGGATTCGCCGAGAGCTCAGGTGGGCCAGCGGATGTTTGTTAGATTCTGTGCAGATGTGGTAGCTTTCAGCCCAATCGCCCAGGACTTGGGCTATGAAGCTTTTTCACTTCCCCGGACTCCAATTAGCCCCAGGAGAATCGGATACATTTAAGGGAGGCTTTGCCAGATGCAGGGTTCAGTGCGTCCTTGGGCCAGAACTTCTTAGTCAGCACACTGCGCTCTGCGGCTCCAGCAGGGGCTCCACGCACAAGCCCGGTGCAGTTAAACATGGCCTGCCCCTAGTCACCCAGGGCTTCCAAAAGGAAAGGAAAAGAGGTTCCGCCTGGCACTGCCATCTGCTTTTGTGAAATCACAATAAGCACTTCCAAAAGCACAGTTTTAAAGGCTTGGTCTGACTCCACCAGCCAGAAGCTGCCGAATCTCGCCTGCTCTGAGGTCTGCGGCTTTGCTGCTGCCGGGAGCCTGGAATTCCATCTCGGCTGCAAACGGAGCAGCAGACCGCACGCTAACGCCGCCTCCCAGGAGAGAACACCAGGTACGCTGGTGCCGTGGACCTGACTCAGACACTGCTACAAAGCCCTATGCGCATAAGAAAAGTTCTGCTAATTCACCTAGATTGTTTTAACTGGTTAATAAAGCAATTGACACTCAACAAAACCACCATCGCAGCAGGGGTCCTGGCAATAAAACGAGAATTGCAACCTCAGGTTTGTTGTTGTTGTTAACAGCTGCCTTTATTATTACCATTACTTAGTGTTCATTAAGAAAAAAACGATAAAAGGAGAGAAAAAGAGATAATCATTTCATACCCAACGGTACATAAAGATCCCTTCTCTTTTTTTTCCTGAAATTAGAGCCCTGATTTTCTTGATTCCTCCTCAAGAAGCCACCAACCATAAAACTGGAAGAGACAAATTAGCTTTAAACACCCACAATCCTGTACTGGGTAGAGTATAAATGGTTAACCATGACTCCCTTTAAACACATATAATTTTATCTGACTCTGAGCCATGATTTAAGGTACTAATGCTTTGTATAGTCTTATTTTAGCTACATGATTGGATTACATAGAAAAGTAAAAAGAAGAAGGGGGAACGGGATATATTCTGTATGTTTCCTGAGGTGAATAAAATGTTTCATTCTGCCCCCCCCCCCCAAATTATGTGCTCCGGATATCAGAAAATATAAATCCTTCAGTTATATATTTTTTTTTTTGTCTGAATACCTTACTTAGGGAAATTGCTATCCCGATTGTGATTTTACCCTTTCAAACCGATTCCAATGTGGACTAAACGGAGCATCACATTCCTGGGACCAATTTCCCAAACAATCCGCAGTTCAAGGAAAGCAGATGAAAGCCCCCTTCGCTCCCCAGTTTGGGTTAGTCGGGAAGGAAAACGCTCTCTCCCTTCCTGCACATAATTTCCCAAAGAACCAACTTAAAATTCACTTACATCTGCCAGAGGTTGTTGGGGAAGAAATAAATCCGAAACGTGGAGTGCCACTTTTCAATTGCAATGAAAACCTATTTAGATTTTTCGAAAAGCATCTTGAGACCATGATATTTGTTCAGGAACCTGTAGCTGGCATTAGGTTTGGCATGTTTCAATTTTTTTTAAGAGGTTTTAAATTAATTTTTAAAAGATTTTATTTATTTATCTTTAGAGGGGAGGGGAAGGGAAGGAGAGAGGGAGAGAAATATCAATGTATGGTTGCCTCTCATGCGTCCCCTGCTGGGAACTGTCCTGTAACCCAGGCATGTGCCCTGACTGGGAATCGAACCTCAATCCTTTGGTTCTCAGGCCCTCGCTCAATCCACTGAGCTACACCAGCTAAGGCACATGTTTCAATTTTAATTAAAGCATAGAGAAAGTAACAGGACATACAAATACAGTCCTGCAAGCTCTGGCTGCATTCTGGAAGGTGCACGTGGGCAGATGCCACAGACCTGAGAGGAACTTAATTAAATGCAAGCATCTCTTTTCTATTCAAAGACACCGTATAGTATATTTGAGTGGCCTGAGAGTAACGGGAACTATACTTAATAACTACTCACATACTTCTTTTTCTCTCGGCAGAAGAGCTCACACCAGGGGATTCACACCACCGCTGTTTTGAAGGATAGATTTTTGAACTGGCAGACTATTCAAAGGTCAAAATGAGTCTACTTTGGACAAGAGAGGGTCTAATCCCCCCTCTGAACACAAGAGGTCGCTCCTGTGACCAAAAACCGGGGGGAAATACTGCTAATCACAATCTGATGTATTCTGTAAAAAATTACAAAAATCTTTTACAGATATATTTACTGCATTAAGTGCACATATCAACAAAGGAAACAGGAATAATCTGTGATCATATTTGAACTTCAAGGTGAAGTGAAACAATAATGCCTGCTACCCAAACTCTGATTTTAATGCAAAATTATTAGCAACAGACACAACTCCAGAGCACATCCATCACAAAACAACAATTACTGGGTTCCCTTATATTTCCCCCTTGGACAGGGGATACCGTCTGCTTGATCTTTGCAGCCACTGGCCTAGGAACTTATTAATACTTGTTTACAGGCACAGTGGGCTGAAGCAAGCAAAACACACAGTCTGTTCATCATGATTGCCCATCACTAACGGTTTTCCTCCAAGGTACATGCCAGCCTTTCTATTTGGAATTGCTATCAACATCAGCAATAAGTCTTTGGAATGGCCTATTAGTTTAGGGAATTCCAATGCCACAGTGGCTGCGGGGCTGGTTCGAAGGAGGGTGCTTGGTAAGGGTGCTTTGTGAATTTCAAATATAAGTCATCGGGTTCCTGGCAGCTTCTGTTGTTTAATTCCATGTTACAAAGGTGGCATGATGGAATATGATTGGTTAAAACCCTCTATTTAATTTATGGCATTATAGTGTTTTTTTTTTTTTTTTAACTAGAGTTAACTTTGTTATCTACAAAGGAAATATCCCTGTATGCTGACTGGCAAGACTTGCTTCATCTTGTCATTATCAGTTTATTATTAGCATCAGTTTTGCAAAAGCAGCTGACAAAAGGCTTCATGCATAAATACCAGAAACTAGAAATTATGACCAAAACCCAACCATCTGGTAAATTTATCAATTTATGTGCATCCAACTTTCGATTTCACACACGCACTCACATAACTTAGAATGAAAATAGAAGGGATGAGATCCGGTTAGAGATCTTCCTTGAGAGAAAACAAAACAAAAAATGCATGTTCTTGAAAAAACCTCAGGCATCTTGGCTTCTCTCTGAGCAAACCAAACCACGGAGGCCAGCTGGGGGCTCCGGGCTCTTATCGGGGCGATCTAGGAAAGACACAATGCAAGGAGTTTCCTAACACACCGGGTTTACTGGCGGCAACCGGACACCGAAATTACCCCTTCTACTGCTGCTCGCGTTTGTGGGCCTTTTCAGATAAAACTGGCAGCCACGTTAGATAAGGAGAAGCTGTTTAGAAGCTTTGAGAGAAGTGTGGGGGTTCTTCCTGGCCTCACTGGGACTTTGTTTTAGGGGGACTGAAAGATGACGGGAACACGTAAGAAATGACTGAAAAGGGGTACCGGCGAGTTGCCGCCAACATCCTTCCTCCTCCAGGTTATTTTCTGAGAGGAAATGCTCAGATAAACACACCGGGTGAAGTGAAATAGGTATTTCACACTTCTTAGACCCCTCCCTTGCATGCCCTTAGACTAACGCATTTTTAAAAATCTCTATAGAGGCACATGGAGACTGTCCTTAAATTACCAAAACGTCACCAGCTAATTGTACACGTTTGCTAACAACAAAGGACAGGAAACCAGTAAGAGAGCAACTGGGTAGGGCATAACCTTTTTACAAACTCCGAACTAATGGAAGACCATGTCGTTTTGGACTTGAAATAGCACGCTTCCTAATTCCAGAATCAAACTGCAAAGCAGACGCCGCGGGTCGGAAGGGGAGAGAGGTGTCCGCGGAGCCAATTTAGTTTTACCTGTGCGCCTCCAACCTGATTTTCCGCTAAGGCCAGAGGGCCCCTTCCCTTCCGCCCAGCGTTTTTGGTTATCTGGGATCGGAGGGAACAGGGTCCCGGGGAAGCAGTAGCAAACAAGTCCTCTAGGTCCATTCGTCCTATTCCCAGTGCTTCTTCCCCCGAGGCTCCAAGCACAGCCAGTTCGGAACTCACCCTCCGCGGCAGCCAAGCGCGGCCAGGCCCGGAGCTGTGCGTCCAAGTGCAAGATCAAACAGAGCCAAACTGGCTGTTCCAAGTGGCCCCTTTGCTAGAACCCGGGAGGGACTTCATCATCTGGAAGACCTACCCACCAGCCACTCGCCACCGGCGGCGGAAAAGTGAGCCCCGCGCACAACACGGCCAGCCGGACGGCGGCGACCCCAGGAGCGCAGGGCGGAGGAGCGGCGCGACAGGCAGCGAGGGCGCAGGCGGCGCAGCCGGGAAGGAGCGAGGGAGGGGGCAGGAGGAGGAGCGGCAGGAGAGGGAGGCCGAGAGCCAGAGCGGCCGGGCGGTGAGTGCCGCGGGAGAGCGGCAGACCCCGAACAAGTTGCCGGGGAGCCCTAATCCTCTCCCGCGGGCTCGCCGCGCGGTCAGTGGCGCTCCGCGGCGGCGGGGCTGAAATATGATAATCAGAACAGCTGCGCCGCGCGCCCCGCAGCCAATGGGCGCGGCGCTCGCCTGACGTCTCCGCGCGCTGCGTCAGACCAATGGCGATGGAGCTGAGTTGGAGCAGAGAAGTTTGAGTAAGAGATAAGGAAGAGAGGTGCCCGAGCCGCGCCGAGTCCTCCGCCGCCGCAGCGCCTCCGCTCCGCCAGCTCCGCCCGCTGCAGTTGGACTCTCCGATCCGCGAGGGCGCGGCGCGGCCGGGCAGCGGCGGGCTCAGCCTCGGCAGCCCTCGGGCCACTGTCTCCCACTTAGCCACAGCTCCAGCATCCTCTCTGTGGGCTGTTCACCAACTGTACAACCACCATTTCACTGTGGACATTACTCCCTCTTACAGATATGGGAGACATGGGCGATCCACCAAAAAGTAAGAGGCTCTTTTACCTTGTGGGGATCGGTGTGCTGGTCTGTGCGGGGGTCTCAGGCACGGGTGCCAAGGGCTGTCTTCGGAATTGGAGTCGTTGCTTGGAGAGACAGAAAGAGAGAGAGGAGGTGGCTTTTTCTCATTGCCGCCACGCCTGCATGCTTTGCTGTCGGTTCTGATCTTTGGGAAGCTGATCGTACCTTCTGTCTGAATCCGCCTGTGTGTCCTCCCAAGCCCCAGCCTTCTGGTGCTAAGTGGTGGTTTCCTCCCCGGGAATCCTGAGCTCTCCGAGAAGGTTATTCTGTTGCAAAGGTCTGCGTGCACGTACAATACCCGGGGATGTGAAGTAGCATTAGACTTGCAAAAGAGAACGAGTGACAACTGTATTGATGTGTGCTCTTGCTAACAATATCCAGTTCTAGGTGCTATTTCAGAGCGTGCTTCATGGAAAATATAGACATCCCTGTGTTCACTTAACGTCTAGTCAAAACCTTTTCTTTGACTTGACTTATCCATAATCTTTTCCAGTGGTTACGGCAAAGAGGGAGGAGGGAGGAAAAATGCAAAATGAACGGGTTTGATTGCGTGCTAGGCTTACAAATTTGTAGACTATTCAAATCTGCATTTTACATCTATTCCACCTCCTTTTAAAAATGAGTCAGGGTTTTGATGGCACACTTCAATTACCATCTCAAAGTGCAATACTCTTTAAAGAAAAAGAAAAAAAGAAAGGAAAAAAAAACCCCAACTCCCTGAGTACGCCCTATAAGAGAACGACACTAAAAGTGTGTTTATCTCTGTAGGAAGTAAACGGTTAGTCAATCATGTATTTATTTTCATTTCAGAAAAACGTCTGATTTCCCTGTGTGTTGGTTGCGGCAATCAAATCCACGATCAGTATATTCTGAGGGTTTCTCCGGATTTGGAATGGCACGCGGCATGTTTGAAATGCGCGGAGTGTAATCAGTATTTGGACGAGAGCTGTACGTGCTTTGTTAGAGATGGGAAAACCTACTGTAAAAGAGATTATATCAGGTACGCCATTTATATACCGCTTCTTTAATTGTGCCAGATTTCTCTGTCTGCCCCCAACTCCTTATTTGTTATTTGGTGTGGCTTTGCCTTTATTTGCAAAGTTTGCCTTAGTGGGGTTCAGCGTGCAAAACTTACCCTGAACCTGTATTACGCAAATTAAACTATGCTGTTCATCTCACTTTTTAGGGACCCCCCCCCCAAAAAAAAATTTGATAGTGGTTTTCCTAAATTGTGTGGTCATTGAAGCTTGTGGAATGGCGCTTGGAATTTGTGGGGCTCAGATTAGTTTTCTCTTTTACCCTCACCTTTCCAAAACAACGAGAACATAAAGGTGGGTTATTTGGGGTTTCTGAATTTCTTCAAAAAGGTGGTTGTTGTTGGGTCATGCAGTGGTTTTCATTTCTATATATTTACTTCAGTTCAGTGTTTTATCAGTAAGTTACAGTTCTTTGGAGATACCAGTGTAATGGGGGAAATAAAAGTTCGATCCAAACGTATTTAAAGATGCATTTTGAAAGAGCAAATAGACTTTTACTTTTAGGCTAAGAGTTTCTACGTGGAACATTTAAAAACCAAACCAAATATTCTCAGCAAAAAGACCGGAAATTTAATCTTTTTAAATATTAACCCTTTGGTGACATCTGACTGTCTTTTCTTTCTTATCTTATCTGAGCTGATGAATTAGACAGAGCAGATCAAATTGCCCATCATCTGTCTACGAACAATTGGTATATTTAGATAATTGAACAGCTTCCTTTCTCACATTAAAATCTGGTAACTGATAAAATGAGCGAATTGCCCATACTGACAAGGCTAAAACCACAGAAGAAACTTTCTGAGTTTTTTTTTTTCTTTCCATTTATTCTGAGTCTATATTTCATGCTTTGCTAATCGCAAATTTTCTCTTACCTGCCTTAGGAAGCCAGTTGAAGTTTTAAAGAAAAATGTATTGTTTCAATGACAAACAGAAGAGATAACACCTTCACTAGTATGTTAAAATATATCAAAATTATATTTAAAATTTTTTTCTCTAGTGGCTATTGATAAGAAAGTAGCTTTTGTAAATTGTGGAGTTTCTGGAACTGAGAACTTAAAGTTTGGTCAAGATTTAACACTTAAAATTTTTTCTGCTCACTTAGTGTCCAGGATTTTTTAATTACTGTTTTAAAATCATGAAAGTGGAGAGTAGAATCTTGAATGATAGAATTGAACGGTGCAAAAAAAAGTTTACGAATACTTGGATGGAGGTGGGGGCCGAGTGGGAGGAAACGGGGAGGAGGGGACCCCGGTGAAGGGGGAGGGGTTTTCCAAATTGTTTGGTCACAAGCAAGGTAAGGCCCTCATCCTATGAAATGGAAGATCTCAGTTAGAGTAGGCGGAGGGAGGCAAAACTTTTGAATCTACCTTCTAACCTCTGACAGATGAGCCCTTTTCATTGTTTACGTGATCGGTGTGTGAACGCGAGATTCTGGGGAGGGAGAGCTCACTTCGCGCCTCCAGCAGCATCTTTACTTCTGTGGAGACGGTGTTTTGCTCAGTTGCATACGGACCTGCACGTGCCTAATTCTCGATACACATCTGTAGAAGGAGCCAGTTGCTTTTACCTTTACCTCTTCTCTATCTCAACTCAGTGTGTGTGTCCTTTTGAAATTGCATAAAAGCAGGGCGGAGAGATCATTTAGATTCCCCAATGCTTTTCTCCCCTTAGGGGGAATGAGGTGCCCCCTCCCTGCTATGTGTGGGTCCGTTCCTCCCTTCCGTTCTCCCTTCCCTTCCGTTTGTAGGCATGCCCCCCAGCTTCTGTTTTTTGCTGATACACAGTGAGGGGGCTGGGCAGTGCGGCTGAGAAGAAACCTACACAGCTTGTCTCTTGGTAAGGAATGATCAGCAGGGAGGAAGACTTAGCAGTGGGTCTTTTCATTTTTCTGGCTGGTATGGCTCTCAAGCAAATAGAGGTACATGCTTAGGCCATTTGGAAAAAGATTGAGGGAGCAGAAGCAAATTTTAAAAATAATAATGAAAGGAAGACTGCAGAGGAAACTTTCTGTTAACATTGTTGCAAAAGCCTCTTAGATCCGGTGAAATTGCAGTGGACTTTGCAGAGAGGGATCTGGAAACCCTCCGGTTTCATTTTGTTGTTCTGCCTGTGCATTTGTGTGAGTTTGCAAACCAAGTGGGGGCACCGTGTCTTTTCCTCTCGGAAGGAGGACTTTTGGTTGCAGGTTTAGAGGCCTTTCTAGAAAGTGTAGGGCCGATGGCTACCGGAGTCCCCCCGGACTCCTTCCTTCCCAGACCTGCAAGGGCCGCCCCGTGACTGATCACTGGAACCGCGGCCCAGGGTTCAGAGCACGTCAGACATTTTCCCTTGGTGTGGACTGGGTGGAATCTCAGGGGTACGGCCGAGACACAGATTCCAAAGAGAGGAAGAGGAGAAGAAAGAAAGGGAGAAGGAGGGAGACTTAATCACATGCTCTTCCCTTCCCTGCTTGTCTGCCTACTGCCGATTTCGATTTCGGGGCTCAGGGCCTTGTGGCCCGGTAGTCGGCGCTTTCGGGCGGGACAGTGTCCGCCTGAAGTGACCCCTGTCCCTGTGCTTCTATCCCGTCCGGCCCCGCTCAGGTTGTACGGGATCAAATGCGCCAAGTGCAGCATCGGCTTCAGCAAGAACGACTTCGTGATGCGCGCCCGCTCCAAAGTGTACCACATCGAGTGTTTCCGATGTGTGGCCTGCAGCCGCCAGCTCATCCCCGGGGACGAGTTCGCGCTGCGGGAGGACGGGCTCTTCTGCCGCGCGGACCACGACGTGGTGGAGAGGGCCAGCCTGGGCGCCGGCGACCCGCTCAGCCCCCTGCACCCAGCCCGGCCGCTGCAAATGGCAGGTACTCCTCGGCCGGGAGGGAGGCCGGCTGGCGCGGCAGGCGCCTCAGGCTAGGCCAGCCTGCCCTTGCCCAGGCACTGCGCGCGGTGGCCGCCGTTGACCGGACCCTGGTAGCCACTGGGCGGTCGCTGGTGGCCGTGGCAGGGGCGGCGAGGCCGGCAGTTAACTGAAGTGCAGGGGGTGCAGCTTGCGCTGCCTCGCTCCGGCTCTCTTGCAGCGAGGTTCAATGCACTCATTGTCCCCTTCAGCTCTCCCAGCACACCTGCGGGTCTGTGTGTGTGACTATGGGTACACATGAGTGTACACCGCTTGTGCACACATGTATGCACACGCCACAACAGTACTTCAGTACACCTTGGCCTCCAAGCTGGGGCTTACTGAAAGCCGGCATGGGATCCCTCCAGGTATTCGCCCTGTTGCTGCCTAATTAAAGGGTGCACTTCCGGCCGGAGCTTCCTCCTGAACCCAGTGAAGGAAGTTTAGGTGGCCTTAAGTCATTTAGCTTCTCAAATCCCTTTTCCCTCCCAACTGCCCCACACTCCAAAACATTTTTAAAATTTGTTTGTATCCCTTTGTGGGAAAATGAACATGAAAAGATACAGTCTTGGGTAACGGCAGGCCTGCACAGAGCTGTAATTTAAAACTGTCAACAAGCTAATCTGCAGTAATTGCCTTTTAAAGGGAGCCTGCCTCCTTAAACCATTCATTCTAAGTGATTTGGTGAGAATTTCATCTTTGGGGCCTGTGGCTATAACACTGAATTGACCCCATCGGTGTTGACCTGACCCTGGGGGGTCCTGGAAGGTGTAGAATTTGTACCCTACAGATCAGAGGGCCTGACCATGCCCCTCCTCCCAAGGAGAGCAGAAGCAGCGTGGTCCTCCAGGAGACAGCCGGGGGTAAGAAGGTAGACTGTTTCCAATCCCGCCTTCCAGTCCTGAGCGGATCTGCCTCGCTGCATTTTTTAAGTATCCCTTCCCACTGAACTGTGGCTGAGAAAAGTGCAGTTCACCCCCTCTGCTTTCTGGCAGCTCCAAGAATTCGACCCTCCCTCCCAGCCCCCGGGGATTTGTGACTTCCTCACACAGGGGCAAAGCCGGAGGTGGCAGCTCCTGTTCGGGGCAACCTGTACTCTGCCTGCAGGGAGACAGACGGGGCTGGAGGAGGGGGCCGAGTCCGGAGACAGCACTTCCCAGCCGTCCTTAGCTAGAGCCCGGGCAGCTCCGCAGAGTTCATTTTCTTTTGCTTGGGGTCTGCCCGTTTCAGGAACATCCAGGTAGATTTAGTTCTAAGCAAGGTCAAGGACTGGAGAGATGATGGAAATATGAATTCCTTCAGCCCCTTGACAGGAGGGGCCCCTCCGGACTGAAGTTAAAGTGTTCTGGCTGAATTCTCCTGGGCACTGGCTTTCCTTGTTGCAGACATCCTGGTTGGTGTGGCTTCTCTGGGTGTCACTGGGGTCTTCTGCGTTACTGTCCCTGGTACCCTCTGTGACCTTCACTCGAGATCCCTGGGGTGGGGTCCTTGGTGTAAGCTGGGCCCAGTCTGGGTACGAGGAAAGGTGAGGAGGGAGGAGAAACAGCTCTGAAAGATGCCACCCGTGTTGCGAGCAGGGGGACAAGCCCTGAGACTCGCACCCCTCGGCTACCGCTGTGTTGACAGAGCAGGCGGAGTCTGCGTTCCGGTGCGGATTACTCAGCTTTGACCTCTGAGATTAGAGAGCCAGATTTTTACCACCGCTGCCCCTGCTTTGTGGAGGCTGCAAAGTACCGGCCATTGTCCGGGAGCGGTGGGCGGGCCAGCACCCGGCCTGCGCTCACGGCGCCCCTTACCCCACAGCCGAGCCCATCTCCGCCCGGCAGCCGGCCCTGCGGCCCCACGTCCACAAGCAGCCCGAGAAGACCACCCGCGTGCGGACTGTGCTGAACGAGAAGCAGCTGCACACCTTGCGGACCTGCTACGCCGCCAACCCCCGGCCCGACGCGCTCATGAAGGAGCAGCTAGTGGAGATGACGGGCCTCAGCCCCCGCGTGATCCGGGTCTGGTTTCAGAACAAGCGGTGCAAGGACAAGAAGCGGAGCATCATGATGAAGCAGCTCCAGCAGCAGCAGCCCAATGACAAAACTGTGAGTGGCCCAGCCGCCGGGCAGGGGACCAAGGGAGCAGAGGCGGCGCGCCAGGTGTGTGCTGGCTGCCTAGGTGGGCTGGCTGGCGCGCGGGTCCTGGGTTTCCCTCAGACTCGGAACAGGAGCCCTGACAGGCAGCCCCCAGACCCCACCCAGATCTCAGGGAGAGTCAGCAGGGCCGGCCTGCTGGTAAAGCGGGGTACTGCCCTGTTTCGGGTTGGAGTGGCTGCCCACACCCTCAGCTTGCGTGGGAGGGTTCATGCCCTTCAAATTCATTTCCACCTTCCGCAGCAACCACTGTTGGGCAGGCGGCCACAAGGCCAGGCTCTGGTTTGGACGTTCAGAAAGGGTGGACTGTTCCTTGGCTTCCTGTGAAATCCAGAGTCTCAGGGTATGGGTCGTCCTGGGCTGCCTGCCCACCTCCCACCCCCGACCCCTGTGCCTGGCTAGGCCTTATGCAGCACCTTGAGGCCTGTGAGTCCCCCCAGGGTGACCCACAAAAACAGGGCACCCTCTGCTCAAGGTCAAGCCCAGGCCTCTGGAGATGTCAGGCCCCTGGCACTGTTATCCCTGACCATCCCTGGTGCACTGCAGCACCCGCCCCACAGGCCTTCTGGTTAAATTAGCCTAAGAGTTCCTTTTTTTTTTTTGGCTTTTACTGCTTTGGCCCTATTTTTAAATGCCATAAAACCTGCTGTCATTAAACTTGGCAGGCCGGCCAAGCCTGGACCAGGGCACTTTCTAAGTTGGTTAGTGCTTAAAAGCACCACAGTGGCCAGACCCAAAGGCTTGAGGGTGGGGGTTAGCCCTGCGCGGAGAGCCGCAGGGAGAGCCGCCTGGAGAAAATCGAACTGAAACTGCCCGGGAAGCCATCGTGTCTGGAGGCCGAAGGGAGGCCTGTCCGGCCTCAGCTTTCCTGGTGGCCTGGGGTGGCTGGCGGAGGGTTGGGGTAACCGTGAGAGTACCGGCAAGGAATTACAGTAGATTTTGGGTTAAAATGGGATCCAAGCAGACCTAGTAGTCCAGCCCGCAGCAGCAGAAAAACAAAACACAGTAAAACAAAACCGGACTCCTGCTAATATCCATACGCACAGCAGATTACCAAGTCAATAAAAGCCACAATATAGATAAGATAATACCTGGGTATATTTGTTTAGCCTGCGCAGACAATGGAGGGAGGGAGTTTGCTCATTAACCTGTTGGGATTGGGGGGGGTGCCTATTCACAGAATATCCAGGGGATGACAGGGACTCCCATGGTGGCTGCCAGCCCAGAGAGACACGACGGCGGCTTACAGGCAAACCCAGTGGAGGTGCAAAGTTACCAGCCACCTTGGAAAGTACTGAGTGACTTCGCCTTGCAGAGTGACATAGATCAGCCTGCTTTTCAGCAACTGGTAAGTGTCAGTTCCCAGGGTGAGGGGCTGAATCTCCCACAGAAAGGAAGGAGATTCTGGTTTAACTACCACGCAGTGAAAGATTGGGGGGTGGGGGGCGGGGCAGGTGCCTCCCAGGCCCCAGGGTTGGGGAGATGAGGGTGCTGTGGTAAAGAGAAGGGGGAAAACTCGCAAGAAAAACAACCCTCCTCCAGTCTTCTTTATGAGAGCTCATCATTTGACCACGTAGGCTGAATTTTCTGTCAGTCCCACTTTGATGGATTAGCTTCAAGGTGCCTAACTAACCAGACATGCGTGGGGAGGTGGCAGGTTTGCAAAATCCTGCCTCTTGGAGTGAGGAGCGGCTTTAGAGATCACCTTGACATTTTAATCAGCAATTAGTAAATTTCCTCCCTGCTCAGCCCCTGGAGAATGGTATATTTAGGGACCTAAATCAAGGCGACTGTCATGATGTGGACATGTATAATCAATGTCGTTACCAGTAGGCAGCAGGCATCTGTTGGGTGCAGTTTTCAGATGTATCAGGGAAGAATTCAGGGATTCAGAGGTAAGATTGATGCTTGTTGTTACTATACCCCTTCCTGGGGCTGTTTGAATCTAAAATGTGGGACTGCTTAAACATGCTCAAGTGTAGGAGTTCAAATTGCATGCTCAGTTACATACTGCGGGGCATGTGTGCAGCAAGAGGAACGTGAGTTCTGCCAGTCGAGGAGATGCTGCGTGAAAACCTGTTTAGCATCAATATGCTTTACGTATCCAGAAAAGGGCAAATGAACTCACCTTTCACCTACAAAAGGCTAGAGTCCAGCTGAATAAGATTATTCAATATATGAGGTTAGCTTTTTTACCCCCCCATTTTCATGGAGGGCATTTTCTGCCCTGCTGCACCGCTTGGGCAAGTGGGCCAGAGTCGGCAGTTACAGGCCTCGGCCCAGGTTTCTGTTTGCAAGTGGGCCAGTCCAGGAGCACTGGAGAAGTCCTTTGACCTCCCGATGGGAAAGTTTAGTAGAGTAGATCGGAAGGTAGACTCTGGAATTAGGAAAAATAACTTATTTTAGTCAGGTGAATCTTAAGAGTTATTTCAGCGAGACCCAGACCCCAGAGGGCAGGTAGGGGAGGGTGCAGGGCAGCTCCTGAAACTTGGCGACAGACGCCAGCAGAGGAAGTGGGAGCCCTGGCAGGCGGCGGGTGAGGGGCTGGGCGGAGAAGGAGCTTTGCAACAGCTATACAATGCTTTCTCGGCTCCAAAGAAGCCAGGTAATTTATCATGCGATGACATTACAATATATGGGTCTCCTCTCGGAAGGAAGAGTCTGATTGAAAGAAAGAGAAAGGCCAACAGGCATCAGGACTGACGAGGAAGACAACCCACACTGTGGTCCCCCTGAGGAGTCCGTCCCTGTTCTGTGGAGCCTCCTCCTCCGAATCACCCCACCCGTCGTGCGGTCTGCGCGTGTGTCCCGGATTTTCCGACTCAAGGAGCGAGGTGTTGCAGGCAGGAGCCTGAGAGCTGGCCTGCTCCGAGGGCAGCACGCAGCCGGCGGGGTGGTCTGATTCCGAGCATGCGTGGTAGAGTCTCCATGCCATTTCACAGAGGGAGACAGTTAGTTCTTAAATAATTTAATGCCACCGTAATGGTGGCAATTCAGTTTCAGTTAAAACAGATCTCTCGGAAGATGAGAGCTCGAGAAAGGATTTCTTCCCAAACTCCTTTCCTCCTCGTTGTAGACTTTCTGCAAGGCTGTGGGAACTGAATTACATGCCCAGAAGTCTCTATCTGCATATCTACCCCCCTACACACTCAGATACTTGTATGCACACACACGTAGGCCTTTCCAATCCTTGTATAAACATGATCAAAGCCGAGCTTCGCATTTCTCCACCTTCTCTGCAGGTCAACTTTTCCGAAGGAGGACCGGGCTCCAACTCCACGGGCAGCGAAGTGGCCTCCATGTCCTCGCAGCTCCCGGACACGCCGAACAGCATGGTGGCCAGCCCCATTGAAGCCTGAGGAGCACCTGGGCAGCTGCAGTTTTTCTCCCTGTCGGAGGCAGTGGGAACGCCTCATGTTGAACTCGGAAGCAGAAGTGTTTAACGGCCCCGTCAGTGAAAGCCGAATTGAGAAGGGAATGCTCCGCGAAATGCACGAAGTCTGTTTTAATGACAAGGTAATATGGTAGCAACACTGTGAAGACAATCATGGGATTTTACTAGAATTAAAACAACACACAAAACCCAAACCCAACGCACGCTATCCAATGACCTTAGGAGTGCTGAAGGAGGAAAAAAAAAAAGACGTTTTTAAAACGTAGAGGATTTATATTCAAGGATCTCAAAAAAAAAAAAAAGGCATTTTCATTTCACTGCACACCTAGAGAAACGCAGAAATAGGGATTTTCTAGACCATCCGCTTCTGAATGGTGCTGTTTCTGTATGGTCATTGGCTTGCCAACCAGGAGCTCCAGCGAAGGAGCAGGAAGAGAAACTGGCCTCCGTGGCTGAAAGAGCCCTTTCAGGAAGGTGGAGCTGCGTTGGTTTTCGGTGTTTCGGTTGACTTTAACAAGGGGTTAATTGAAATCCTGGGTTTCTTAGCATGTCCTGTAGCTGGTTTCTTTTTTCCTTTTGCCCCTCCCCCCCAATTTTTTTTTTTTTTTTTTGAGATCCATCCTCTATCAAGAAGTCTGAAGCGACTTTAAAGGTTTTTGAATTCAGATTTAAAAACCAACGTATAAAGCATTGCAACAAGGTTACCTCTATTTTGCCACAAGCGTCTCGGGATTGTGTTTGACTCGTGTCTGTCCAAGAACTTTCCCCCCAAAGATGTGTATAGTTATTGGTTCAAATGACTGTTTTCTCTCTCTGGAAATAAAGAGGAAAAAAAGGAAACATTTTTTTTGTTTGCTCTTGCATTGCAAAAGTTATAAAGTAATTTATTATTTATTGTCAGAAGACTTGCCACTTTTCATGTCATTTGACATTATTATTTTTTTTGTTTGCTGAAGTAAAAAAGATAAAGGTTGTAACCCGTGGTCTTTGAATTATATGTCTAATTCTATGTGTTTTGTCATTTTTTTCTTAAATATGTGAAATCAAAGCGCCATATGTAGGATTATATCTTCAGGACTATTTCACTAATAAATGTTTGGCATAGATAAATAAATAAACGCAATGATCCAGGGTCCCTCTTTTATATGTTTACAAGTAAGCTGTGAAAATGTCTGAAATTCAGTCCTGCACATCAACGGGGTGACCTGCTGGTCTGTGATGTTTCTCTGCAAGTAGCAAAGGTTGAGCTTGCAAGTTTGCATGGCAATAGTGGGACCCGGCGCTCAGCTGCAATGATATTACTGGTTTTGACAATAAGATGCTGTCCACAGGCTTGCTCCCCACCTTCCCTACCTCCTGTCTTTCTTCTTACCCTACCCCCACCCCACCCCACCCCAAATAGGAAGGGGGCCCTGCTTCAAAAGGGTTTTGATTCTGAGTCACTATTTTATTTTCTTAGAGTAAGTGCTTTCTTTATACCAAAGTCTCCTGCTTAGGATTGCTGAAATGACCCATATTTCAAGTATAAGCTCGTGCTAAAAGAGAGGCTTTCTGCCTAGCCAGTGAGGCATGACCATTATTTACCAGTGGCGGCTGTCAGTGGATTGAAAAATGCTGCTTTATTTGTGCAGGAAGAACAGGCCTAGAGAAAAAGAGTTTTCTCAGCAATTCCCAGATCAGCCAGCCTGTGTGTCTTCTGGCCTACCCCTCCCTAGTACCCGCGGACCCCCATCCCTGTCTTCCCTCCCCCCACCCTCGATAATTCCGAAAGCCTTGGAGGGGTGACTGGCTGCGTCTGAGCGCACGGTTGGGGCTCCATTGGGGACCTGCCTCTTAGGGATGGGGGCCTAGTGGCTCTCTCTGCAGGCCACGTGGACTTGTCCTCTAACACGTTTCCCCCCTGGCATTTTGCAGTAGTCCCTGTGTGCGAGCCAGCACACAGGCGTAAGCAAAATACCCAGCCCCAAGTCGGGCTTCTCCGCGCTTCTTCATTTGTGGGTGTGGAGTTAGGATTTGGGCCTCCACCTTGTCGCCCGCCCCTCCCCCCACCCATAATACTGTGACTCTTTAGAAACTGGATTCATTTGTAGGGCGCGTGTAATGCCGTTTTAAATATCCGGCAACTCGTAATAAATACGAAAGGTAACGTACCCTAATCCCTTGTCTGTGGCAAAGGCCCCTCGGACCCCTGCCAGGGAGCTGGGCGGAGAGCAGCCCCGGGCTCCCAGCTCCCAGAACGCTGTCCCCCTTCTCAAAGCTGCGCAAATGGGGGGAATGAGGCTCAATTAGGCTTTTGTTTGGCATAGGTCTACGGAACCGGTTAATTACAGGCTCTCACGTGGTGTCAGAGAGAAAACAAACTTTGCATTGAAAATGTTACCATGCATTAGACATGCCCGTTGATTACTTTGATTGTTGTGTCTAATTCTTGACAGAGGGGTAATAATTTGGCTCGGGGTAATAATGGCTTGTATTCTGTTGAGAAAAACAGGAGTTACGTCTTATCTCGCACAGATCTTCTCCCGGCCTTTTCCCTTCTTTGCCTTTTCTTTTCTCTCCCTTCTCTTCTCTTCTTGCACTGGACTTGACTCTTCCAGCTTCCTGTTCACCATCTCTATTTGCCTGCCTTTTCAGTTCGGGATTCCTCACCATCACACCTGGGAGGGCTAACTAGTAAGGAGGGGTGCTCAGGCGAGCGTGCACACTGCTGATGGGGGATCCCTGCCCTCAAAGCCCCTTCCCCAGCCATAGCACTCAGTGGACTCATTTGACTACTTAGGACCTGGAGATGGAGAAAAGGGGGGAAATATTTAGGGCTTGAATGCAATGGGGGGAACTTGAGTGAGGCACACATCTTTGTGATGCTTTATCATCCTGACATTTATTTCCAAGATTAGGGCTGGGGGTGGGGGAGGAGGTGATGTTTTCCATATATAGATGTCAGCCTATTCTGAAGTCCACAGCTTGAATTTAAGTACAGTAATTTGGGAGGGGAGTGATGAATGATTTGGTTTCACTCGCGAGATTCAGGATATTTGTTGCCTGATGGCTGAGAGTGGATTGATGGGTCGATAGCATTCTAGTTCTTGTATTATTCATATGAAAGGTGTGTTCCCTTCTAGACTCCTCAGCATGTGCTCTCAAGTGTGTAGCTGAAATGTCTTCTTGTTTGCAAACCATCTCCTGTGCATACTCCCTTTTCCCTGCGCACCTCTGGAGACAAGAGTTTTGAGAGCTGTGTCTTCTGATGAAACTCCTCCTGTTTGCCATTATCTTTGGTCCTCCCTCCCCTTATTACTCTGAATTCTTCCTTCTGGACATTATGACTCATTTCCTCCAGCTTCTGCAAGCGAAAACGTAGCGTAATGGAAAACATCCAGGATGCTCCCCTTAAATCGGAATCCGCATCAGTATCTATTCCCTTCCGGGGACAGGGTTTCCCCCTGTTGTTCCACCGCAGTGACCTGTTTCAGCCCGCTGCGCTCCTTTTCATCCCATGGACCTGCCCCTCCTTTCTTACCATTAAAAACGGTCCTCTCCACGTCGGAGTCATGTAGTTGACGGTATTTTGCCTTCATTGAAATAGCATTTCTGCTTACGGGAGAGTGTCTGTGTGTGGGCACCCGCTTACCAGCTCGCATCCTTCGTGGAATTCAGTGGTGGAAGGGGACGTGGAGCTGCCCTGCCTGCTCACCCTGATTGTTACGCTGATCGAATTGACCTCTTTTCTGGTCTGGCTGATCCTTTTGACTTCCAGCCAAAGGGGCAATGTGATTTCAAGGTACCTAGAAGTACTTTGCATTTCCCTAGCACCGTGATTTTTAAGCCATAAGGTCTTTCTCATTGAAATTATCTTGTAAGTCCCATGTGGATTCACTTAGCCTCTTCCTTTTTCTTGAGAAAAAGAAGGAAAGAAAGTTAAAACTGGGTCCAAACCACCGGAAGAGCCACATTTGGATGGAACCCAGCTAGTTAGGGTTTTTAACCTCACCCCTAATGTAAGTAAACTAAGAAGAAAGTACTTGTTTTCCTATTTGTAAAGTTTAGTGCAGCCAACTTTTTTAAAGGAGAATTCTAATCCGAATTATGCTTGAGTTCTCTTCATTAAGGACGATTTACTTCCTCTTTGCTAATCAACAGTTAAAGATTACGTCACAACAAGGCAAGTCAAATTTTCTTTGGGGGTGCTGGGGGAGGGGGAGGGGAAGGAATATTTCTGTGCCTTTATTTAAAAAGTGTTCCTTTCGAAAAATGACTCAGAATCTTGAATTCTCATTAACTATTTAAAATAAAAACAATTAACTTGTACAGTGTGAGTCGGTGTTTTTAAACTAAAACGCAAGTAGTTACTTCAGGGACTGGCAGCTAATTCTGTTTACTGATCTATTCTGATTGTTGTTTTCTTGATAACGGAGCAAGCCACTGAATGGCTGTTTGAGCCCAGGCGCCACAAACATAAACTTCACAGCTTCCAATGTCCCAAGTCGTGATGGAGGATCTCTCCACACCTCCCGGGGACTCTGAAGTGTAGACAGAGAAGTCGGTTCACAGGGCGCGGGGTGGGGGAGGGGCGGGAGGGACGGCTGCTGAGTGTTTGCCCTGAGCATTGTTACTATCACACCCCTTAATTTTTATGGCGCTGAATTTTTATCTGCTGGCTCCCAGGAACCAGTGTCTGCCTTGGAGAAGCCGTGTTCTCCCCCCAGCAGCACTTCAGACTATTTGATTCTTTTAATTTTTTAAAAAATTTATTTTGCAAATCTTTTCTGCTTGCTCATCCCCCGGCAAAACTGCTAGGCAATGATACCCAAAGCGTTCTCAGAAGAAAGCCGCTTTTCCCCTAAGAGGCGAAGCCTAGATTTGGGGGGAAGGTGTGGGGTAAGGTTGCTTTCCGCCAGGTGGGGAGAAGAGGCGCTTTGACCTGCTCTATTTGACGTCCCCAGGGGCCCTGCCGAGCCCTCGCCCCGCCTGGGACGCTGTAGCCCTTCTACTGATCCAAAGTGCCTGCTCGTTTCAGGGTGATGTTATTTGAGGATTTGGTTAAGTTGGCAACTTATTTTTTGCCGGTTGGCCTAGTGGTCCCTTCTGCTGCATTTCCGGCGTCCGGCGGGCGGGCAGCGCCTGAATGTACCCAGGTTTGGGGGTGGTGCTCAGAATGGGGGGCCCGACCCTGGTCTCGCCAGCCCCGCGACCCCCACGGGGAGTTCGCCCTTAATTCCTTAGAGAGGGGACAGTCGCGGTCCTGGAGAGGCGAAGGGGTGCTGCTGGGCCCTTCTCTTTCAGGAGCTGATCAGGCCGGCCGATCTGGAGGGCTAATCCAAACAAGGCGCTTGACTTGTGAGGTCGCGAGTCTAGACAGAGCTGGTGGCTCGGCGGCTCCTTATCTTCCCCCGGAATCAGCCGAAGAGGCGCTCCCCGGCCCAGGCGCGGCGCAGACGGCACAACAAACACAGCACCTGAGGCTTTACAGCTCGCTTTATTGTTTAATGGGGAATGCTGCAAAACGGTCATCCGCGTCCCCGGCCCTCCGCGCTGCGGCCACGCACACGGGGTGGGGGTGGAGGGTGCGCCCGCGCGGGCTGCGGCTCCCGCCGGAGTGGGGGGGGGGCGGGCGCAGGGGGCGCGCGGCGACTCTGCTCCCTCCCGGTCCTGCGGGCCAGGGCCTGCGGGGACCCTCCCGCGCCCCTGCGGCCGCCCGCTCTCTAGTCCAACCAGGAGGTGCAGGAGGTAGGTGGAGGGACTGCGGGGACAGCTTAGGGCGAGGTGTCCTGGACTAATGCCGCATCTCCTTTTGCTGCCTGGAAATGACAGTTCCCCACGATAGCCACTAATGGTTTGCGGGGTCAGTGGGCTCTGACTCAAGGGCGATCAATAAAAACATTTAGTGCAGTAATAAGCTTCTTTTTTTCTCTCCTCCCCGCCCCCTGCAATGTGCCGAGAAAGATGCGTCACCATCTTGGACAGGGTGTCCCTGAGCGGCGGGCGGAGCGCCCTTTCTCCGCAAGCCCAGGACAGTGGCCCAGGACCCGGTGTTTTCCTGGCCCCATCTCCGGGCTGAACGCGGGCACCCCTCTCCCCGCCCTCCTCCCCGCCCCCGGGCTGTCCTGGGGGCTCCCACTGCGGGGGCCCGCGCTGCCACCCCTCTGGGAGCAAGTGGACCACTGGGAAAGAACTTGCAATGCCCTTTTGCAATGACAAATAGCCAGGCGTGAGGATTTATCATCGAGGATTTTGTGGCTCGCATTTCAAATTAGTTGAGTGAAATGAAGGTAGTTACAATTTTGGTCCTTCCCCCGTGGAAATGTTTTGTTGTTTGAAAAAAGAGGGCGCGTTCCTGGTTTCTTATTTTTCACTTTTCTGACCTGCAAACACGGGATGTGTGCACGTGTGCGTGTCATTGGCACGGAGTGGGTCACGCTGCCTCCTGGAAACTCACCAAACGCGGAGGCGAGGGCAATCGGTTGTGTACTTCACGTGGTGGTAACACAAACAGCGCGGTCCCTCCCCCAGCCCCGGAGACACCCGCGACCCTCCATCATGCCTTCCCCCGGACAGGGCCCGGCCTCAGGACTGGGTGCCCTCGGATGAAAAGAGGCAAAACCCAACCCAAACCCAAGATTCGTGAAATGGGAGGGCTTCTCAAAGGAGATTGAAGAAAGAAGAAAACACACCATTTCTTTCTCCAGAAAATAACCCTTCACTGTGCCGGGGGCACTGGCTTTTCTTTTTTCTCATGGGTTAGAGTTGCTGTTTATTTTGACCTGTCAGAAATACAAAGTGTTGTTTGAAACTTGTTAAGCCAGCAGGTATAGGAAGATAGTGCCAGACAGGCCTCTGAATATGATAAAGTAAAATGCAGTGGGAATTAACTTTTAAGGACTATGAAGATTTACTTTTTCCCAATAGCATCTAAATGAACATTTCCTCAGCATCTTATGTCCTCTTTCTCACAGTTCTGTGATATCAAACAGTTGTTTGATGTGCAGCAAAGGGATGATTGGCAAATTGTGCACGTTCTAGTCCGCAGTTATGGTCATTTAAATCACATCCTCAATTAGTTTGGAATAAGTTTTCTTTTCCCTCATTAAAAAAATTGCCTACACCTAGGTAAAAACATGTCTCATCTTAAAAATTTCATTAATTACTTAGGACAACTATTAATTTTTAAAAACCATATGCAGGGGGTTTACTTTAAAAAGAGGTGTAGTGAAGGAAAAGGTTTATCTGACTTGTGGGGAGAACTAAAGAGAAGTTGAGGAAAAAGGGATTTCTGAGAAGAGCATACATACTTTGAAACAGTATATTTCAAACTAATTGAGAATGTGATATATTTTGGGAGACAGGCCCCCATTCTAATTTCTAATGCCCCAAAGTCTAGGGGTGTCTCAGCTACCACAGTGAGCAATAAAATATTATTGCTTAATATTTTAAGCAATAAAGGGAAAATAGTGAAAATCTCACTTTAAACTTAGAGACTATGTAAGTGATAGTTATTTAAAATTTTATATCAGTAATCTAAGGTTTTTTGTCGTGGGAAATCCATTCTCAAGAAAAAAAGATTGAAATAAAAATAGCTCAGCAACCTAAATACGATTTAAGATTTAATTCATAAAATAATAAAACGGGTGACTCTGTTTATAAATTAAGTCATGTGCTTTCACTAACAATGGATGCTGATGTCTTAAAAAGATTAAATGTGGAAAACACGCAATATCAGTTTCTGGAGATGAAAATGCTCAGTAAATTCTGGGATCATCCATTTACTTTCTTTAGTAATATACGGAACTATTTTAGAGATTAGTACTTACAAGGGTTTTTGCATCAAAGTACATTTCATATTTGAAGGCTATGGTGTGTCCTTGAAGTCCTTACAACTTCAAAGACATTCGTGGCTCTTGCATTTCATGCGTGGCCAGATTTCTGCCTATTCACCAGAAGTTGAACCCTCGCATGAAGGATTATATATCACCAATAAAAACTCACCTTTTAGTTCTATTATCCCATCAGTGGATTCATAAGTCTCATTAATGTTAACGGAAAATGTCCTCATGTGTCATGAGCAAAAACAGGGCTTGGAGGTATTTCATCCAGCAACGTCTTTATAGCAAGTATTGTAGAGCCAAAAATGACCTAAGAAATAATTTCAATCATGTACAGGCCCAGATAGCGGGTTCATCAGTCCTGTGGGTGAAAATGAGCATATGAAGTGGTGGGATTAGAATGGACTTTAAAAGCAAATACATTATAGACCCCCCCCCAAAAAAAATACAAAGAAAGAAAAGGAAAGACAGAAAAAGCCTGAAATGACTCCCCCGCACCTTTTAGGATTTCAGGAGTAACCCTTTGTTAGTTAACTGGTAGTTCAGAACTCTTCCTACAGGCAAATGGGGTAGCTTACCCACCGGTGACATGTAGCACCGAAGCTGGTATATACTCTCTACTTGCCACATAGGAAGTTGTTTCTACTGAATTGTCTACTGGTATTTGTTTGTTTCCATTGTGCAGTGGTGACGGACTGTGAAATCTCCCGTGTAGGTGAGTGCGTGCATTTGTGCTGTGTGTTGTGGCCGCCTCTGGCCGCCGCTCCAACTGTTCTCTGGAGCGAAGCTCTGGCGTGGAAGAGACCCCGCCACAGCGCAGAGTTGAGGGGTGGGCCGGGGGTGCGGGTGGTGGATGCTGCTCCTCAGGAATGCTGTTTTGCTCACTGAAGTTAAAACCTTCTAGAATCACATCCAGACTAAGACCTCTTTAAATCTTTTTTATTGGGAATATCAAGAGGGGAGGCGGTCTCGCCTAGCGTAGGAGCTGCGTGGTGGCTGTTTCTGCCCTGACATGACACGTCTGCCTCCGGAAGGCACTTTGCGGTCATTAGTTATGTAGGAGAGCCAGCGAAGCCCATTTTCCTAACGACCTCTGTACCTGCTTCTCAGCGCGGTTCTCAATCCCCCTGTCCTTCGTTCATGTGTGTACGAGCAGAACATCAAAGAAGCAAAACTTTGTCCTTGGAGCTTTCGGTGAGGACTCCGGTGGGTCAGAGGTAAGAAACTATGTTGTAGACGTTTTCATCGGTGTCCGCTCCCCTTCCTCCCTTCCAGGAGCTGAGGGCCATGCTGACAGGCGCAGGGGCTGGGTGCAGGGGACCGCCCCACGCGCTTCAGCTCCTTAACGCGCTGGCGCTCAGGCTTCACGTCAGGGCCCCTTTAGGCTTTTTGAGAATATTGAGCATCTCGAAAAGCTTTTGTTTATGTGTTAACCTCTATGAGTGTTCACTGTCGGATAAATTACAAATGAGGACTTTGCAATATTTCTTAGTCATTTATAATAACACACTACCTATTAACATAACTGACATTTTAATGAAAAATAACCGTAGATTACAAAAAAAAAATATGCAGTGGGAAGAGTGGCATAGTTTTGCTTTTTGCAAACATTTTAAATCTCTGTCTCCGTGGAAGACACCCTAATGCTCCAAGTGCTCCCTTGCTGCAGTCTGTGGCAATACCACACATCACGTAGGTTCTAGGAAACTCCTTACCCACTTGCGAGGGAATGAAAGTGAAAAGATAAATAATGTCTCAGCATCATTAGGGAAAGAGTTTTGACCTCGCAGATGCTCCTGGAAAGGTTTCGTGGACACTCCCTCAAAGGCCCCCGGAACACATGACCTAACGATGGGTTTTTACAAAAGGGTGATAGAAAAGCTGTTGCTTCAGGGAAGTCAGTGCTTATGTTAGCGCTGCAGAGAAGCAACTTTTCACCTTCTAAATCGCATGGCACACACACACTGATTACTGAAATTCTGTGGCAGGCCAAAACCATTTTTTTTTTTTTTGCCAATTTGACCAAAAAGGAGGTACAATTTCCATCCATTCACATTGGGCGGTTATTGTCGTGCTGGCGTTGTCATCGCTGATTTGACCGTCTAAAGGAAAAGGGCCCGAGCCCCTGACTTGCTGTCCAGGCAGAGTGGGTCTCAAACACCCTTGCAGCACACGGGTTGGAAACCACTGCCCTAGAGACACAGGTCTGTGTTTCAGTCAAGTCCAGGTCACGGTTTTATTTTGTGACTTTTCCTTTCATCATCAAACACTGACCTGAAAATCACTTTTATCCATGGCCTTGAAGGACAAACAGACTATGCTGTTATGTAACTGAAAACGTAAGGCTCCCTTCCAAAAACCTCTGGGCGAGACAGGCATCGACTGCGGGCTGGCGCAGGTAGGAGGTGCGGGGCCCCTTTCTCTCCCAGAGACCTTTCTATCCTGTGTCCCTATGCCGTGGGGGAGGATGAGGGCACTGAAATCCGAAACAAATAATTCGTAATTGACAGAGGTGAGAATTGCTAGCCACAGTATTTTGAGATAAGGAATTAAAAGTGACAGTTATAATTTGAAAAAATTGCTTGGCTTTTGGAGTGAGATCAGCTTGTGAGATGAAAGACTGAAGGCTGGAAGAAAATAGCAAGTCAAGGATCCTGGTGGTTCAGGCAGGGGACGGCCCTTTTCATAGTCATCGAGAAGAGGAAGGAAGGATCTGGTCTAGAGACATCTGAGAAACTGACCGGTGTGAGGGAACGGGCACTTGTCCCTGAAAACTTGTTTTTTTCTTGCTCATGAGTGGGTGGGTGGATTGCGTGTCTCAGTTCCCCTCACCTGTGGGGTGGCCATGTGAGCACATGCTTACCCATGGAATCGACACAGAAATAATGTGTGTTAGTCTAGGGCAGGGCATGTGCTTTGTCGTGTTCTCTTCCTTCCAACTGGCTAGAACACAGGGAGGGCCAGCTCCCGCTGGGCAGGTGTCCTGTGGAGAAGGGACCTCCGCTCCAGGGGAAGGACCAGCGTCCTGAATGAAGTTGGGGCAAGGGGCTGTCTGCTGGCTGGCCTGAAACATTTCGCTCAAACTATAAGCGAGAAATAATTTTTTATTGTTATGATGCTTATTGTATCAGCCTGGCCTTAGCCTAACACAAGAGGATGAAGACTAGAGGGTGATTTTCGGCCTCTCTCATCTCGCGGCACACATAAACTAACCGCTGGAATTTCGGTAGCACACCGGAATGTGTACATATTTTTGCTGATCTGACAAAAACCAAGTATGATTCTGATTGATTTACAAAAAAATATAATACTAATTAACTACTCTTTTTGCTCCAAAGGGGCTTTCTAAAAAATCAAGTGCATATACTTGTATAATAGAATTTCTGGGACCAAGAATTAAATAGTCAGACTCAGCTTTATTATGAGATATGACGAATAAGATGCAACTCTACCACGTGGCCTCTGTATTTATGGTTCAGGACAGGGCATTCCCACCGGATGGCGCGTGTTGTGTTGGCTGCTGTCACTTTTTATTTGACAGTCTAGGGGACCGATGTCGGTGCCCCTGACTAACTACTCAGGCAGTGCACGGTTTAAAAGTTCCTGCAGTGCACTGGGGAGAATCGCTGGACTAGAGCACTGAGAATGTAAGAAGTTGGGATGCCTCTGCAGTTCTGACTCTGAATAACAGGTTCTGGATGATTCATGCATTTATTCGCTCACTCACTCACTCACTCGTTAACCCATTCAATTACCTACCTGGTGTTCACTCCGTGCCATGCGCTCTTCTGCATGCCGGCTCTCCAGCCGTGAGCAAAACAAAGAGTTCTTGCCCCCACGAAGCCTCCCTTTCTGTGCTACCTTCAAATGCATAGACGGAAACGCACTCTGTAATGAAGGTACTGACCGAAGCTGTGAGGAAAAACCAAGCAGATGAAAGGGACAGAATCTGGGATAAAGTGATCAAGTGAGGCTTCTCCAAGGAAGTGACCTTGGAAGGGACCTTGGAAGGGACTTTGGAAGTGACCATGAGATGTCAGGGAACTCTGACATCAGTGCTATCCTGGAACTGCGGGGTTGTGTTTCGATGTGCCGCTGATGCATCCAGAGCTGTGTGAAAAAACAGGTCAGCGTTAGTAGAGAAGTGTGTATATGCACTTACATAACTTAGCAGAAACAAAAGAATCTGTGTAAAAGAAAAAAAGCAGGAAAACACAGGAATACAATGATTTATCAAAGATACGTTGGAAGGAAAGTGACTGGAAAGGTGTAAGGAAAGAAGAAAGATATAAATATGAGGAATAGGCGAAGAGATCAAGGTGGTGCTGAAGAAAAAGAAAAGACAATAGACATGTCTCAGAAACTGAAGCCAGAAGTCTTCAAAGGGGCAGGTATGAAAAGCTGTGCCCCATACATCAGAAAGATCAAGGGAGATAAGGACAGAGAAAATGCCTTTGAACTTGGCTGAATTGAGATCATTGGATACCATAAAGAGGCAAAGATGGAAGCCAGATTTAGGAGGGGAATTAGGGGGAAATATTTTAAATATAGTCCATCTAACTCTTCACCATTGTTATTGGACATTTATGGAGTGCCGTGATTCTCTTGAGCTTTACTCTGATAACCAAAGTGTCCCCTGAGTCCAGTCACCAGATTGTGAAGAATGACAAATGAAGGAGCAGGGTCTGGTACCTCTATTATTCCTTTTAGATGGAGGACAGAAGTACCTAAACTCCCTTTGGCTGTCTGGCTTTGCTGAATTCAGAAAGACTTAAGAACCCGCAATCTAGCAGGCAGACCAATTAGATGTTAAAATCCCAGAGGCTAGAACTAAGTTGTCAAAAGAAAGTGAGGATGGAGAGATAATTACCTAGTAATTATAAGAATCCAGGCAAAAGTCTCAAAGAAAAAAGCCTGTTGGCATATTGTAAAACTGTTTGAGAGGTTAGCAATTTGTTTAGTTTTGTTGTCACTGGGTTCAAACAGGTGATCTTTCACCAGAAGGCAGCATTTCTTGGGCTATATGTTATCACACTATTACAAAGTCAGCTGAAAGGACTTCGGGGGGAAAAGCAACAGGTCTGAAAACCGCATGAAGAAAATAAAATTAGGTGGGCCTTAGCAATTCAGGTAGCAGAGGCAAAGTCCTCGCGTGACCGGTGTATGGCCCGTCCTCTGGCGATGCTTTGCTGTCTGAAAGCGCTGGGGCATCAGAGGTGGCCACGGCAAGAGCAGATCAGCGGTGACAGCTGCCAACATTTCCCTCCCGAAATGCATTACTACCAAGAATTCGTGATTTCTCTTCATTTTACTTTGCCTGTGCAAAATGGTGAGGCGTGTACAACTATAGGTATGCCTATAACGTGAGCCCTTTGGGGGGGAAATAGACCGAATCCAGTGGCCCTGGCCAGGTGGCTCAGTTGGTCAGCATGTCATCCCCATACGCCAAGGTTGTGGGTTTGATCCCCGGTCAGGGCACATACGAGGAACAACCAACGAGTGCATGAATAAGTGGGACAACAAAGCAATGTTTCTCCCTCTCTCTCTAATCAATAAATAACAGAATTATTTAAAAAAGATTGAATCTAGCAACACATGCAAATATACTGCGTTAGATATTTGTAGTTCAAAGGATTACTTGTCCTCACCTGATACTTTGGGAGCATACACGAGAGGTAAATAAAATCTTTGGTAAAGAGGTAGGGATGACTAGAAGAAGAAGAGGCTTATGGGATTTTGAGGGCTGAGCAAAGGATGTGGAGAGGAAGCATCATCTGCTGGGTAAAGGCATGAGGTCTAGTATGGAAAAGTGGGTATCAACGGAGCAGTGGCGTGCAGCGAGGGTAGCTGGAATACCTAGTTGTAAAAATGTTTACTTACGGGGATGTTTTAATGCCACCGCCCCAGAATGGTAAGGATTCCTTCTTCCCGCCCCCCACAAGGTCTAATTTTGAGATTATGCTGAAGTGCACAAAACAAAGCAATGCAAAGAAGACAGTTTCATAACTGAAGTTTTAGTTATTCTATTCCTTGTGGAATCCAGAATTGGCATATAACATCTTTTCCAATCTAATCTTTGATACTTTTTTTTCTGAATGAAATATCACTTGTGTTCACCCCATGTATGTTCTAAAATGCATATCATGTACAAAGTATATCAATAATGGAAACAATTTGCCTCATAATTAGGTTGATTTGATATCACTTGATATTAGCAGTATTTTTTCAAAAACAAAATCTATATTGTTTTTCCTTATGGAAAAAAAAAGCCACAGCAATCCAAACTACATTTGTTTTTAGAAAATTGATTTTCTTCTAGAGAGGGGAAAAATACATTTTTCTTCATGTTGAATGATAATAAATTTATTTTTATACTTGGAAGTTAGTGAGAATCATTTTCTCTCTACCACCCACTATCTGAGAATGGCGGCCCGAATCACTCACTAATGCTTAACAAGAGGGCATCAGCAACATATCACGGAGAGTTGTAAAGTTTAAAATAAAGGTCTTGATTTTATGAGGCATAATTCAATTAAGTATCTCAGAAAAACCTTGCCCAGATAAATTCTTGACAGTCAGGCACTCTAAGGTGTCCCCAAACCTCTTGGTTTTGAACTGATCAGCTCTGTGGCAAGCCACTCATGAACCAGACAGGTGGCTGGCAGTGCATGAACTTCCGGGACACCTCTGAGGTTTAGTAGTGTCCCAACTGTCCTGAGAGGCCTTACCCAGACAGGGTCAGGGCTTCTGCTCTGACCTGCAGGCATCGACCCACAGCACATATTCCTATCAGTGGGGATGAATGAATGGAGAGGAGGTAAGTGAAAGACAGGAAGGCTTTTGAATCATTAACACAGTTGAACTTTGCTATTAGTAAAATAATCATATATTTGAACAGCCAATCAGTATTAGGAACCAAGTATCAGGCAGATGAGAAAACTGTTCTTCCGTTTTCTTGTCCCTAAAATGAGAGTTACGGGTATGGGCCTTTCTAAACTCTTCGGTTGCCTCATTCTCACCTACAAACATGCAAGATGAGTGTATCCCATTCTGCAGAAGGGGGAAGTACTCTCCAGTCAAGATGACTTGCCTAACGTCTCACAGAATTTGTGAATACGGACAGTTACGTTTAAATTAAGCATCGGCAATTTGCATAACAACACTCGATTTAGACGTACTTTTGCACAAAGCAGTTTTTATTGTTTACATGCAATCAGAGAAAACCTACTGTTGCCTTTTGACACCGTGAATAACTTTTCCTTGGAAAACAAGGCGTCCAAGTCCTCCCAAAGTGAGAGTGTTCCAGGTGGAGCGAAGCAGTTGTGCTTACTATTGCCTTCCGGCTCTGCAGGTCGTTCTTGGTTTCTGAAATGCACAATGTTTCCATTGTGTGCGTGTGTGTGTGTCCCCTGCGTGTCCGCAGTCCCCAGTGTCTATTTTCCTCAGCTCTGCACCCCCAGCACCATTACAGTGCAGAGTAGGTACTCATTTACTTACCTCCTGTATGCAAAATTAAAGTGCGTCCCTATCGGACCTGCCAGCACTCGGTGGGAACTGCCCACTTTGTAATGGGCTAAGGGTCAGGGGAGGAACAGGAAGGAGGGCTATTTCAGAATAACGACTACTGGAACTTACTTAAAATGATGATGATGATGAGAGAGAGAGAGAGAACGCTGTAACTCGGTGGTTAAGGGCGTCTTGGGTAGGAAGGCTTGCTGTTTGCTGTCTTGGGTAGGAAGGCTTGCTGTTTGCCCCCGGGCATGCTGCTTACCTTCTCTGAACCCGTCTCCAGGTGTGGAAGAAAGGCCTCTGGGACTAGCCCGGTGCGTGCCTGCTGTGTGATAAACCCTGAATGTAAGGTTACTGTTATTAAGAAGAGTGTGATAGAAGTATTATTGTTTTGAATGAATTTACTTCGATCTTGGCATCTTTTTCTTTGTTCCCTGTTGAGATGGAGGCTGAGTCGCGATGTTTTTCTTGGTTTTAGGTGGGGTGGGGGATGCTTCACGTTTTCCAGTTTCTTTTCCTTTAGGTCATTACTGTTCCCTTCACAAGAATGCAGGTTTACATACACTTTCATGGTTTCTTTGAACTGAGTGGAATACGCATCATTAAAGGGCATTTAGCAGGTCATTAAAGGGCAGATTTTAAAGACCATACCACCCTAGCAAGACCTTTTTTTGTATATGACTTCCCACAACACAGATGCTCACATGGTTATGATTTTAATGTGTACAGGACATACCCTTTTTGTGTGCGCTCAATATCCCATCGTCAGTATTACCCACGTGCGCTTCCAGAGTCAAAGGCGTCTCAGGAACGTGGCTCTGCCACTTCCATGGGCCCTTAAGCCTTCTGTATCGGTTGCCATGACACGGTCTAAACGCCATATCCCATCTAACCTTAGGGTGCATGTCTGATGACTTCATCACATCTGTGTGGCCTAGATTCCGCACTGTTCATTAAGGCAAAGTGTCCAAGAAGTTAAGGAAGCGCCCCCGGAAGGAGCTCCGGGTGCAGTGCGGGAGTGCAGGCTCGGGGTCCTGGCTAACGCGATTCTGTCAACACACAGCGGCCCCTCGGGGAGGCTAGCGAATCGCCCTTGGACGATGGCTGCAGCCTTCCGGGGCGGGCTCCTGTCCTTCAGCCACGGGTCGGTCGTAGAGCTGAGAAACAGACGCCTGCGTGGAGGATGAGGGCCCAGACTTCTTCTTCTTCTTCTTCTTCTTCTTCTTTTAAAAAATCTGAAATGTCAAGCTATGTGACTATGCCGGCAGAAGCGACCCCCTGCGCGATGGGATAAGGCGCAGGCCTGCTCCAGACACCGCAGTGAAAATGCCGAGGCAGGGCTTCCCAGGCTGATGGAACTAATGACAGTAATAGCTCTGGGTAATTTGTCTTTTTCCTTACTGTGCACATTCTCTCCATGGGGTGCCCTTCGCACCTACCACCAGGCTCACGTCTGGAATGCCATGACCTGCGCAGGCCTGATTCCGATAGGTTGAATTCTCCTGTAAAGGAAAGCTGACCCCTAATTTTCTTAATAACTCGGGATTATGAGGATGTTACTCAGCAACCGCTGCTGAGTGGTGCAGGAGGCAGGAAGAAAGTGTAAGTCCTTGTGCTGGGAAGGTGGCCAGGCTTCTCTTGCATCTGGGGTAATGATTTTCCCTCTCCATCCTTCTAAGAGAGGAAAATAAGAGTTTTGAACATGTGTAAGGTACATGATTTCCACATGGCTTCTGGTTGTAGAACATCCTCTGTTTCAGAAGACATTTTCTGTTTCTTTTCTTTGGTAAACAGTTTTTCTTTCAAGGATTTATAAGAATACTAATGATAGGTTTGGGTTTTTAATTCTAGCTGTAAAAATTTCTTAGATAGTTAAAGAGACTGGCAAAATCATTTCAGGGATAGATAAAACAGACTTCCCCGCCATTTAAGCTCATAAATGCAGAGTGCTTTCAGGAAGATTTGAACAATAAAAATCTTTTCTTAGTGCTGGTTTCATAGCGAGATTTTACTTTTAATGCTGTATTTATGTCTTGTGTTTTCTGTATTTGTGTGAAAAATGGCTGTATTATTATAAGTGTAAACATCTGAACATGTCTTTTAGAAAACCATAAATGATCTTAAGTTCTAAGAAAATTTGGTACTACATTAAAAAGGTAGACTCTTCAATCCTAGCTTTCTGTGAATAAAGGGGGAATAAAAACACCTCCATAAATTAGTATGTGAAAGATTCCCCAAAGAGCAAGATAATTTTAGCCATTGAGGAGATAGAGAAACACACTGTTTGCTGGGGAAAAAATATGTATACTCGTTAGTATACGTATCTGAATCAATCTATTGAAATATTTATCAAGTTATTTGTAAATTATAAATAGACCATTTTATTACTTTCTTCTTCAATTCATGTCCAGGAGGGTGCTGGCAAAACGTTTTTTTTAAAAGGGTGAAATATCGTGTGCAGAAATATGCAAGCTAAAAATTATTTATATTGGTGAATCATTTATGTTTCTCAAAAGAGTGTAATCCTTACCAACATTTTTCTATAAATAGTATCTGTGGCTGTAACTGGTCAACAAACAGACAATTTATCAGCTGAGTTCAGTGTCACGTGGCACCTCTCTCGTCTCTGTCACCGAACTTCCCACGAGTTTGAAGGCGGAAGAGCATGGGTCTCCTCAGAAGTTAACCGTTACCCCCACTCCTCAGTTGGACTGGCGTTAAAAAAAGAAAAAATAAATAAAAGAAAAGAAGTTAACCGTGAATGCAGACCACTCCAAAAAATTCCTTCTGCACCTTCTGAATGGATGAAATAGATGAACTCCAGAAAAGAACTTTTTTCTCACTTAGGCATCCTAAGAGGTAGACATTTACCGGTTGCTTTCAGATAAAACCTGTCAAATCAAGGAGGGCGAGGCGGAGGCACAGCCAGTCCGGTGCCCTCCTGGGCCGTCGCCTTCTGCCAGGGCTGGGCTGGGAGGAGGGATTGCTCTGGGCAAAAATAATGACGGTCATTATCCCCGCAGGAAGCAGCGGGCGGGCGCAGGAGGGCTGCTGCAGAGGCAAATCCCGACAGGTGTGGTGGACGGAGCCTTCCTGGGCTGCCTCCCCGCGGGCGGGATTTGTGAGCAGAGTGGAGCCTTCTCTCTACATGACAGATCGCGTGAGGCGAGGCTGCTGAGAGCAGCAGCTCAGCTCAGGGGTTTGGGGTTGAAGGTCTGCAGCATTTAAAAAATATTGATTGATTTTAGAGAGAGACAGGAAGGAAGAGAGAGGGGGGAGAGAAAAATCGATGTGCTCTTCCACTTCATTTATGCATTCATTGGTTGATCTTGTATATGCCCTAAGTGCAGATCAAAGCTGCAACCTTTTCGTATCCAGGTGAGCCACCCGGCCAGTGCAGTCTGCAGCATTTTGAATATTACATGCTCTTTCCCATGTATGAAGCCTTAAAATATTTGACAAGAACATTCCCTAAGAGATGACAGTGATTCAGAGGGTGTCCATGTGATTTCAGCAGAATCTGTGGAGGGTGAAAAATCAGTAAGCTCATTCGGTGAATTAGTTGATGGCCCAGTCGTGAGAAATCTACAAGGATACCTGGTTCCTGACAAGACCAAAGTTGTCCGCACTGGCTGTTTTTACCAATACCTTTCTTTTTAAAAATATTTTATTTGTTATTTTTAGAGAGAGGGGAAGGGAGGGAGAAAGAGAGGGAGAAAAACATCAATGTGTGAGAGATGCATCAATCCGTTGCTTCTTACATGCTCCCAGCTGGGGACCTGGCCTGCAACCCAGGCGTGTGCCCTGAGCGGTAATAGAACTGGTGACCTTTTCAGTTCATAGGCCGGCACTCAATCCACTGAGCCACACCAGCCAGGGCTGCTTTTACCAATACTTTTCACTTGTTGAGCCAGGACCCTCAGATGCCTCATGTCACAACAGCTCCAGTGGTCCAGGTTTTCACGGAGAAGACGCTGAAGACGGAGAGGTGGGTGCTGGGAAAGCAGCGAGATGTGTGGGGCAGCACAGCCCTCCGCTGGCTGGTCTTGTCTCTCGTCCTCTAACCTGCTCTCCCTTCTGTTACCGGCCTCTGGCCCTGGCGTTTGTGGTTTCCCCCTCTGCAGACAGCAGAGTTCTAGGAAGGCAAAGGTCTGTAGAAGAATTAGGCACATGGGGCTGGAACCCTATTTCCACCAGGTGAGTGATCCTGGATGGCCACCTAACCTCCCCAGGTGTCACCGCCCTCGGGAAACCATGGATGATCCTAACTCACAAAGCCCGAGAGAGAGAATGAGATAAATTGCCGCCAACTGCAGCAGATGCTCAATGAAGGCCTTGCATTAATTTATAATGATGAACCTCCCAGTCAAAATTTGACTTTAGGTTCCTGTCCCTCAGGAACCTAAAGTAGAGGTCTTTATGAAAACATAGCCCTTTTGTTTAGGAGCTTCATAAAACTGAAGCCCATTTATACGTAGAGGCATATTTATTTACATTTTTATAAAACTTGGCCTGTTAGGATAGTCAACACTTTTTGGACATAGTTATTATGTATAAGATGGTACTTTGGAACATTTATTTTCTCTAAACCAATTTCTTTCATTTGTCAAAACGGTAAGCATGACATTTTGATTTAGAACGTAGTTAAGCTTTTATAGCTGATTTAGCTGATTATTGAGAAATTCTGATAATCATTGATCTTGAGCCACTCCCCGATCACCTTCTCGGCAGAGGTGCTTCTTTGCACAATGAAGGTAGAACGGGGGTGTTACTTAGTCCTCAGGAAAGGGCTTGCGGGTGAGTATATTTCCGTTGCTTCATTGAGTTAGCATATGTTTACTGAACTCTTAACAATGTCCAAATTGTGTGAAGTTACAAAGACGTGAATAAAAGGCCCTTTGACCTAAAGCATCTGTTGTTGAGTAAGACACCTGAAGCCTTATATGTAAGCAAATATAAGCCTGTGCAAGGGAGGAAACTGAGTTCACGGGAAGGTGGAATCTCTTCAGCTGAGGGGATTAGTCTTTCATGGGTGGGTGATTTTGAGCCTGGTTATAGAATAGGTGTGGTCTGGATGAAGATAAGGGGGAACATTTCAGGTGAGAGAAGGATGGAATTGAACAGACAAAGGGAGGGATAGAGGCAGGGCTTCGTGCTGGGGATGAGAAGTCCTGGTCTGCTGAGCACAGAGCAGACTTTCACCTTGAACTACAGCAGGGTCAGCCAAGAGGCTCAGCCGAGGTGTGTTCCCAGGTCCCACCCCAGCCTCCGCACAGTCTGTTTCAGTCCCTCTGGGAGGAGGTCCAGGAAGCAACTGATTGAACATGGGTCCCGGTTCACCCAGATGGAACCGCTGAGAAGCACAGACAGGTCTGAGCAGTGGGCAGGGATGGTGGGCGAGGGGACGAGTCATCCTTAGCCCAGGCTGTGGGGGCTTCAGGGTCACAGGGAGAGATTGCGCTTCCTCCCTCCCTCCCTCCCTTCCTCCCTCCTTTCCTCCCTCCTTTCTTTCTTCCCCCTCCCCCTTCTTATTCCCCTCCTCTTCCTCATCCTCTTCTCCTCCTCCTTCTTTCTCTCTCTCTCTCTCTCCCACCTGAGCTTCAGACCAATTAAATTAGAATCTCTGAAGGTAGGGCCTTTGTATCAATATATAACTGTACACTTCTACTAAGGAAAATGTTAAATACACATACAAAAGGCAGAACAACACAGTGAGCACCCACCCACCCACCCGCCTCCCAGCCTTGACCTTTATAAACTCATGGCCAGTCAGTCCTGTTTCACTGGTCTCCTTTACGACCCTCCCCACCTTCTATGTTATTGTGAAGCAAATCTTGGACATTGTAAAGTTTCATCCATAACACTTCAGTATGTATCTCTAAGTAAGTAGGTAAAACTGCCATAATACCATTATAACACTTAAAAAAAGTAATTTTTAATGTGACGAAATAGCCAGCTGTGTTCTAACTTTCTACTGTTTCGTAAATGTGAGCGTGTGAGTAATTTTTTACGAATTGTCCCAATCAGGGTCTTGACAAGACCGCACATTGAGTAGGGCTGGCCGATATGTCCCTCTCGGTCTGCATGTCCTCTCCTTGCCACCCTCCCCTTCTCTTTTGTTTTCGTTTTGTTTGAAACACCACACTGTCCTCTAGCATCTCCCTCACTCCGCATGTTGCTCGTTTCATTTCTACGGTGCCGTTTAACCTGTTTTCTAGTTATTCATGGTCAGCTGCGACTGGAGGTTTGGTAAGATTTAGGTTCCAGTTTTTTTTTCAAGATCATTTTCTAGGTTGTGGTGTGTTCCTCCACTAGAAGCATATAGTATCTGTTTGTTTCCCTTACTGAGATGTTAGCAACCACTGATGAGTAATGTCGGAGCCATTGATTTAATGGAAATTGCCAAATAATAGTCTGCCTTTTCTTCATTTACTTGCTGGAATACTTCTGTAAAGAGTCATTTCTCTTGTCCACTAATTGACTAAAAGTTTAGCTAAGGTAGGATACATGATTCTTTTTCTTATTCACCAGTTTTCAGAATAATGAATTTGCTCATCGACATTGTGCAATGGGGATCCAATTATTTAAGCAGTTTGTCTATTTAGTGTTATTAGAATTTAAACATGTTTGGGATATTCCAGTCCATCACCATGTCACTGCTACTAATTCTCACCTTGTTCTTTCTTTGCCTGGTGGAAACCTCTTCAACTTGGCTCCTGACTCCTTTTGACTGATGTGACTCTAATGGTATGTGAAACATTATTCACTTTCTGCTACAACAAGATGTATCCGGATCATCGTGTACGTTTCCTGCCCCAAACCTGGACAGTCGTTCGTTTCTCCAAGGAGCTCTGACCTGTTTCCGTGGGAAAGCATATTCAGATTACAGTCGGGTGCTAGTGGTCCCACTGCTACGAGGCAGAGTTCCTGAGCCTTCTCCATAGAAAGAACTACGGCAGATTTCATTTTCTAAGATCACCAATCCACACTGATAGTTTCAGTTCAAATCCAGCGCTACACGGGTCTATTTTACACCGGTATCTCCTTTTCCCCTGGTTCCCCTCAAGCCCCCATTCTCAATGATACCAGGAATGTTAAAATGAGAATATTTTACAACGAATCATTTGCTTTGTTCTACAATGCACATATAAAAGTTTCAGATTAATGTTACATCTTTTCTGATAATATTACGAATGAAAACTTGTTCAGTCTTTAATCTTTTTGTTCTCTGTGTATTAATCCCTAAGGGTGTACAATTCACTCTGTTTTAAAGTTATTTTGAATAGTTCACCTATTTGATTGCACCAGCAATTGGTTACATATTAAGGCTCCGTTGTTTTAGTTTATGTTAATTTTTAGAGATTAATTTATACATTTAATTTGTTTTATGATTATATAGGATGTTTACACGGTTTCAAAGTGAAATGTATAAAATAAGTCATCGTCAGAGTGACTTAGCCTGTCCCATGGGGGCTTCCGTACCATTTCACTCGTGCTCGAGGTCTTTCATCTTTCATCTCGTCCTCAGCAGGCTGGCCTGGGCTGTCTGCCATCCGCGGTGGTCTCAGGATACCAGGTACAGCCAAAGGCAAGCCCCAAGGTGCAAGTGTTTTTCAAGCTTCTGTGTCATGTTTGCTACGGTCCCTTTGGCCTGAAGGAATCACAACAGCCCTCAGGAAAGACAGAGATAGACTCCAGCTCTTACCAAAAGGGAAGAAGGTATGGCAGTTTCGAATTTCCCCCATCGGCATGTGTTTGTGGAACAGATGTGTGGATAGACCACTGGCCTTCTTGGAGCTCCTGGCTCCCGTTCCTGGCCTGGTTGTACAGGTCCACCTCTGTGTCTGTCCTCTCTCATGTCCTTTTCTGAAATCTCACTCGCGGAGTCTGTTTTGAGTTCTACATCCTGCACAGAACCTCCCTCCACCAACATTTCACTTGGGAGAATTTCGCCCAGACATCTGGCTTTTACCTTGGGGAAAGCCTTCTGAGGCTTGGGGAATGCTTCTTCTGAGTTCTCAACTAATTTGTGTTTTCTATTATAATCCTCAACGGGCTTAGAATAGTGCTAGAACCTAAGTATTCTGTAAATGATTACTTGAATTTTAGTTTAGTGAAAATTTTGAAATTGGAGACTACCCAAATCCTCTTTAATTTGCTTTCCAATGGATCTGTCTGATCATGACATACTATGTGCAAATACACATATTTGTGTATTAAACACAAATGGTTTAAACACAAGTGGTTAAAGAAATCTGGTTAAATTCAGTAGAATACCTGTTTTGAAGCATTTCCTCCATTGGATTGAGTCAGTTAAAAAGAAAATATTCTGTGCCTTGCAAATTACTTTGCACATGCAGTGACTGCTAATAATTGACATGTACTCAGTGCCCTCACCAGGGCAGGTGTGTGGCTGAAGGAGGGGTCTGGCGGCGAGCAGCCCAGAGCGGTAAAACACAGCATGGAAAAGCCGCAGAGATTCTGACCATCCACATGTGTCCTGGGAGACTGCCTTCCGTTTCCCGTAGGGCCAGGCCATGCAGTGTTTGTGTGCGGCAGGAAACTGAAGACAAAGGCTGAGCAAAGGTGCGAGAGATGGGAAAACCGCAATGCGATGCCGGGACACTGGTTTCAGCGCTCATCGGCTGGCTCTGAGCTGGCTTCTTATGGGCTGGGGAAGAGGATTTAGGAATTCTCAGAGGAGGAGGGACTAGCGAAGCGCTTTTCGTCTCATCCTTACCAAGCAGACGAGTGTTTTTTTTCTTTATCATAAATCGGTGCTGGATTTGATCAAATGCTTTTCCTGCAGCTATTGATATGCTCACATGTCTTTTGTCCTTCATCCTGTTTATGTGGTGTATTACGTTTATCAATTTGTGAATATTGTACCATTCTTGTATCCCAGAGATAAATCCCACTTGATCATGGTGTATGATTTTTTAACGTATTGCTGGATTTGGATCACCAAAACATTCAGCAAAGTGGGAATAGAGGGAGCATGCACCTCAACATAATAAAGGCCATGTGAGAGAAACCTACTGCCAGCATCATACTCAACAGGCAAAAACTAAAAGTTTGCCCCTTCAGATCAGGAACAAGGCGATGTTATCTACTTTTACCACTTCTATTCAACACAGTACTATAAGTTCTAGCCACAGGGATCAGACAAGTAAAAGAAATAGAAAGCACCCAAATGGAAAGGAGGAAGTTAAACTCATTATTTGTAGATGACATGATAGTGTACACAGAAAACCCTATAGTGTCCACAAAAAAAAAAAATACTTGACCAATTAAGTGAATATGGCAAAATAGCAGGGTACAAAGTCAATATTCAGAAATTAATGACATTTTTAAAAAAGACTTTATTTATTTGTTTTTAGAGAGAAGGGAGGGGAGGGAGAAAGGAGGGAAACAAACATCATTGTGTGGTTGCCTCTCACGTGCACCCTACTGGAGACTTAGTCTGCAACCCAGGCAAGTACCTCCACTGGGAATTGAACTAGCGACCCTTTGGTTCACAGGCCAGCACTCAGTCCACTGAGCCACACCAGCTGGGGCAAATTGATGGCATTTTTGTACATCAACTATGAACTATCAGAAAGAGAAACTAGGAGAAAATCCCATTTGTTATAGCAACAAGAAAAAAAAAGTACCTAGGAATAAATTTAATCAAGGAGGTAAAAGACTTATACTTGGAAAACTACAGAACACTGAAGAAAGAAATCGAAGATGATAAAATAAACGGAAACATATATCATGTTCATGGATTGGAAGAATCAACATCATTAAAATGCCTATACTCCCCAAAGCAATCTATAGATTCCATGCAAATCCTTTTAAGATACCAATGCCATATTTCACAGGTGTAGAACAAATATTTCAAAAATTTATAGGGAACCAAAAAAGACCCCAAATAGCCTCAGCAATCTTGAGAAAGAAGAACAAAGTTGGAGCGATCACAATACCTGATATCAAACTATACTGCAAGGCCACTGTAATCAAAACAGTCTGGTACTGGCATCAGAACAGACACATAGATCGATGGAACAGAATACAGAGCCCAGAAATAAACCCAAGTCTCTATGGTCAATTAATATTTGACAAAGAGGGCACAAACATATAATGGAATAAAAATAATCTCTTCAATAAATGGTATTGGGAGAACTGGACTGGTACATGCAAAAAAAAAAAAAAAAGAAACTAGACCCCCATCTTACACCATACACCAGAATAACCTTAAAATGGATAAAAGACTTAAATATAACTCATGATACCACAAAAGTCCTAGAGGAAAATATAGGCAGTAAAATTTCAGATATTCTATGTAGCAGTATTTTTGCTATTGTATTTCCTAGGGCAAGGGGAATATAAACTAAAGCTACAACAAATTAAACAAGCTTCTGCATGGTAAAGAAACCGTCATCAAAATGAAAAGGGAACTGACTATCTGGAAGAAAATATTAGCCAATGATACATCAGACAAGGGTTTAATCTCCAAAATATATACAGAACTCATATGACTCAACACAGGAAGATAAAAAATCCCATCAAAAATGGGCAAAGATTATATTCTAAGAGCCCTGAAACACCAATCCAAAAGAACCTGTGCATCCCAATGTTTATAGCAGCACAATTTACAATAACCAAGTGCTGGAAGCAACCCAAGTGCCCATCAGTAAATGAATGGATCAAAAAACTATGGTACATTTACACAATGGAATTCTATGCAGCAGAAAGAAAGAAGGAGCTCCTACCCTTTGTGACAGCATGGATGGAACTGGAGAGCATTTTGCTAAGTGAAATAAGCCAGGTGGCCAGAGACAAATACCATATGATCTCACCTTTAACTGGAACCTAATCAACAAAACAAACAAGCAAGCAAAATATAACCAGAGATATTGAAATTAAGAACAATCTGACAGTAACCAGAGGGATGTGGGAGGGGATAATGGGGGGAGAAGGGGGAAGGATTTTCAGGAACAACTATAAAGGACATGGGGTGGAAGCAGGGGAGGGAGGTGGGGATGGCTGGGGTGGGGGGAGTGGCAGGGGTAAATGCAGACAACTATAATTGAACAACAATAAAATAATTTTAAAAAATGGGCAAAGAACCTGAATAGATACTTCTCCAAGGAGGATATACAGATGGCCCATATACATGAAAAAAATGCTCAACGTCACTAGCTTTCAGAGAGTTTTTTATGCAAATAAAAAACACAATGAGAGTCTACTTCACACCTGGCAAAATAGCTATCGCTAATAAATCAACAAAAAAACAAGTGTTGGTGAGGCTGTGGAGAAAAGGGAACCCTAGTGCACTGTTGGTGGGAATGGAGACTGGTGCAGCCACTGTGGAAAACAGTATGGAATCTCCTAAAAAGTTTAAAGATTTAACTGCCTTTTGAGTCAGTGATTCCACTGCTGAGAATAAACCCTAAGAATCCCAAAACATCAATTCAAAAGAACTTATGCACCCCTATGTTCATAGAAGCACTATTTACAATAAACAAATGCTGAAAACAGCCTAAATGCCCGTCGGTAGATTAGCGGATTAAACACCGTGGTACATTGACAAAATGGAATACTCTGAAGCAGAAAGAAAGAAGGAGCTCCTACCCTCCGTGACGGCATGGATGGAACTGGAGAGCATTATGCTCAGTGAAATAAGCCAGGCGGTGAAAGACAAATACCATAAGATCTCATCTATAAGTGGAATCTAATGAACAAAATAAACTAATGAGCAAAATGGAACCAGAGACATGGAAACATGGAACAGACTGACAGCGACCGGAGGGGAAAGGGTTGGGGGCAGTGAGAGGAAGAAGGGGAAGGGACCAGTCAAAGAACACGTGTGAACAACCCTTGGACAACAGTGGGGGGACTGACTGTGGGAGTGGGGGGTGGCTGGGCGGAGGAGGGAAAAGGGTAAAATCGTGACAACTGTCATAGAATAACAATAATAATAAGAAAAGATTGACAATAAAAAATAAGAGTGAAGGAGAGTGAGATACTGCTCCAGGAGAGACAGGCGGGACAGGGATCATTCTAGGTCTTGGAAGAAAGAAAGAATTTCAGGGAGGTGAAGTGGAAATTGTACAGTAGCCTCTTCTCCCAGACCTGTAGATCACTACCTGTACATCACTACCTGTAGATCACTACCTGTACATCACTACCTGTAGATCACTACCTGATCCTTGTGCCATGGCTGAAGGGGTTCATGCCCAACTATAGGTGAATTAAGTTCAAATTAAAACTGCCCATGGGTCTGGCTCTAATAAGATTATTTGTCAAATGCTCAACCATTTGGAAATGGCTTGGTGGAGGATATCAGGAACCATGAGATTTTTCTGAGAGTTTTCTGAGAGATGTAGAAATTGTGTTTTGCTTGTCTGGAGACTGTCAGCCTAAAGTGACCTTCACAAGTGTACGTCGATTGCTTGTAAAGAAAAAGGAGTACAAAGGAGTTACCGTATTTATACGGTAAAGAATGGGGCTTAGCAAAGTGCATACCAGTGCATCGGTGGGAGTGATGTTAGTGTACAGAATGGACAGAAGGACATCAGACTGTATGGAGTCTAACGCAGGCTGTCATCGCCAATAATTGTTGGAGGCTGTCGCCAGGTGGGATTGTTTGTCCCAGACATCGACAAACTACAATATAAGGATTGTGAACTTGTACGCATTTTAAATTTTTTGATGTAAGTATACCTACACATATACATATGTGGTAATGAGACTAATGTTTACCTGCCTTATAAATTCTCAGGATTTGTCTAATAAGGCCTGAAATCTTCCTGCTGAATGGTGGAACTTACCATGACATTTCTATACTCTAACATCCCATCATCTTGGTTTTAATGAAAATATTTTTCTTAAATATTTTGAAAGTAAAGCATCTTCACCAAATCAAAACTGACATTTTAATTTGAACTCTCCACTCTGAAAAGACTTTGCAGTAAAAATTTGTCATGAAAAAAACCTCAGTGAAATGAAAACTAATGGTAGGCTGGCTTGCTCCTGCAAGCACCTGAGACAGAAAGCTACTGTGGCTTAATGCTCGGTTGGCTCTTGTCACCGCCACACGGGGATTAAGTGGGAGGCAGCCCTCGGCGCAGTGGAAAGGGCCACAGCCTTGAACTCAGAAGAACTGCATGTGAGACAGACCTGTGTTACTTATCAGTGGGACGACTTTAAGTAACTTCGGTTTCTACGTCCTCAAAATCGCAAAGGTCATAGATATGTCCGTCAGAGAGACTTGAGACAATATTATGTGAGAAAGTCTTACAAACAAAATCTGACATAAATGTAAGCTTACCAAGATGTACTTTTTATGTTTTCTAATAAATGGTATTACTTATATTCAAGTTCTGTAAAATCAATACATATTTCTTTGGTTTATTGCAAAAGCAGTATGTGGTAAAGGTTAAAAAAATACAGAAAATTTTAAAAAGCCAAAAGGATGAACTGAGAAACCCATGATCATTCCAAATAATATTATGAGATGTTTATGGTATTTTCGTCTAAATTTTCACTTCTGCACATAGTTTTTAAAAGTATATCCTATTATTGCAGGTGCAATACACAATATGTAGTTTGTTCCTTTTCCTTTAACCTTATATTATGATCATATTTTTGTAATAATACATGTACTTTATAACATATGTTATATATACGACTTTTTATGATTGAACCCTGTTTATCATAGACTTAACCATTTCCCTTTAGTTGAGCAAAAACTTTAGGATATTTCCAATCTCCCATACAGATGAATATTCTTCTTTATTAATCCTTGGGTCCATTTGCTAGTATTCCTGGATGAAAGAGTGAACAGCATTTCTGTGGTGTATTTTTGGATGAAAATGACATTAAAATTAGTGGATTTTGAGTAAAGCAGATTGCCCTCCATAGTATTGGTGGGCCTCATCCAATCAGTTGAAGGCCTGAAGAGAACAGAAAGATCAGCCTCCCCAAAGCAAGAGAGATTTGTCTAGCAGACGGCCTTCAGACTTCATCTGCCCTGTCAGCTCTTCCTGGTTCTCTAGAAGATGACCTTCAGCCTTAAACGGGAACGTTGGCGTTCCGGGGTCTCCAGCCTGCCTACGCACCCTGCAGATGGCAGACTTGCCAGCCTCCATAATCCTGTGAATCATTTCCTTATAACAAATCTCTTTCTGTATGTATGCACATAGTATTCATTCTGTTTTTCTAGAGAACCCCGACCAATGCAGGTGTGGTATTTTACTTTTGTGTAAAACTTCGAGAATGCCTCATCACCTGCAGAATATGTAAAATTATTTAGTACTGCCTTCATGACCCACTCTCTTGGAATCATAAAGTACTTGGAATTCTTAGGAGGCGCCATACTGTTTCTTACACATGTAGGCCCTTCTACCTCAAATGCCTTTACACTTCTGTTTGCCTGGAAAAATCTTATTTTAAAAAAAATATTTATTAATGTATTTATTTTTAGACAGGGGAAGGGAGGGAGAAAGAGAGGGAGAGAAACATAAATGTGTGGTTGTCTCTTGTGCACCCCTACTGGGGACCTGGCCCAGGACTCAGGCATGTGTCCTGACTGGGAATCGAACCAGTGACCCTCTGGTTTACAGGCCGGCACTCAATCCACTGAGTCACACCAGCCAGAGCAAGTGTTATTTTTTAGTTCTCAATTCAAGTAGCATCATCTGTTCAGGGATCCTTCCCAGCTAACCAGCTAAAGCTGAATGCTTATGATGTAGAGGTACCCACTCACCTTCTTACATCACTCATCTCATTGCTTCAGTTGTTTGTTCCTCTGTCTATCCTCTCCATCAGGCTGAACTGCATGAGATAAGTGATCTTAATCTTCTTGGTTATGGTGTTTAGTAGAGCTCCTGGCAGTACTAACAACCAACCCATACTGGTAGAGTGTTCTTACAATAAAAGACCTCGGTCATCCTGTGGTGTGTGCTTCCCACACAGGGTAGTTAGCCTGCTTGAGAACAGCAGTCATTGCTGGAGTCTGAATTTCTGTGGATGCTCACGGCCATTGAATTATAATGTAACCTAACAGTTGTGATATATCAAAAATTAGGTAGCCTGTGTTTGTTTAAAATAGTATACATTGTATAGTATATTTAAAGGTGATCGTTGAGACTATTAGGATTTACAAGTAGGTTTTTAGAAGATTCTTTATGATATATTGGAAACCCAGGTAGACAAGTAAGTTTTTCTACCTATCACAAAAGATTGCTGCATTTCCCTAGAGAATATTTAATTATAATACCTCCTTGTGTTTTTGTTAAATTTAGTTTTTACCTCCTTGACAAAGTGATTGACTGCTGAGAAATAAAAAATTCCAGTTATGAACCTCCGTAGTAAGGAAGATCAGGCTGACACTACAATGAGAAACCTGTGCTGACATAGAAAGATATTGAATTAACATGCATGTCTTAAGAACACATTTATCAAAGGGAGTTGGCTTTCTCCGAATTGCCTACTGCAGAAGGCAAAGGAAAACAGTTACAGGGAGACTGGGGACCTGTAAGTCCTCACGTTCTTTCCAAGCAAATTTTCTTCTCTCTCTCTCTCTCTCTTTTTTTAACGTGATTCCCCCACAAGCAAAGCCTCTGGGGGTTTCCAACCTCTTTCTATGTTTCCCTTTTGTCTGCCATCCCACCTATTGTTCAAATAAAACTGAAGAACTGTCCTTCCTAATCTCCTCCTCAGCTCACACAAACTGTCACTTTAATCTTATGGCAATTGTTCAAATCCATTAAGTACATAAAAATTAAAGTGTATGTATACACACATACACACATATATGAAGTCTGTCCAGAAGGTATCCAGCCACGTAATATGAAAAATAGAGACACATATTGAAGAAGATATAAGACACAAGAAACACTGTACATAGGACAATGATGCCTCAGTCCCCTTCAAAGTCCTTGCGCCCTCACAGTTCTCCCAGTTGCCATCAGCTGCCTTGTCATAGTTTCCTGAGTCTCTTCAATGTTCTGAAATCTATTTCCTTTCAAAGATGATTTTAGTTTGGGGAAAAACCAGAAGTCTCAGGGTGCCAAATCTGGGCTGTAGGAGGGCTGAGTCATCTGAGTGGTTTTATGTTTTGCCAAAAAAACTCTATATGAGATATAATGCATGAGTGGGCATGATGTCGCGATGAAGCTGCCAATCACCAGTAGCCTATAGCTGCAGCCTTCTGAGTCATCCAAATAGTTTCCACAGGGGAATGTTCAAGATTAATGCAAAATACGATGCAGACTCGTTGTTCTACTTGCTCAGTCATTTGGAATACGACAGCCACACAGTGCACATGCTCACTCATTGGCATCTCCCGCCTCCACTGACTAGTACAGTGAAGTCATCATTGTTTACATATGCACATTCCAGTCCGCGCTCCTTGGCTGCCAGGTTATATCGATGGTGTGCAAACTGTTCTCACTATATTAACAATAGCTCTGCTTTTTCTAGACCGACCTCGTGTGTATGGGCAGCAAATCACTTTACAGAGTCCCTAGGATTGGACACTAACTGCCTCAAAGTGGCATGTTGTCAAAGGGGTAGCGAAGTGTCTCAATTGACAACTCCTAAGTATTATACTACTCTTTACCCTTTGTCCTGTTCTGCCACCTTAGGCGAAATTAGTTTACTCCCAATGTCACTTTTGATAATAAGTTTTTTTATTAACACAATATATGTTGAGGTACATTATTCCTGTGAATGAGAACTCGACTGTTCTTCTCGGTGGAGCCTGACCACCACCTCCATGGAGTAGGTCTTCTGGAAAGTAGAACATTTTTCCTTGTTATGGTCCCAGGTCCTTGTAGTCAGGAAGACCTTTCTTTGCACAACTTCTGAAGAAATTACCCAATATTCTTGCACACAAGCCTCAGTATGAAATTCCCGAACACATGCTTTTCCACTGACAGCGACTGGTAGTCACCAGGGTGTCCCCAAAGCTCTGGTAGCAGCTGGACTCTTCCGGGGTGAGGGAAGTAAGAGCCATCCAGAGTAGCTTCAAGCACTGCTGACTGTTTCCTCCCTAATTTGGTATATAGATTTTCATTGTTTTGTGATCATTCCATTTCCTGCACTGATTAGTCATTAATTTATTGGACCTACTTCTTATTGTTGGGTTATTTCTATACAGATGTTTCTGTTTCAAAGTACTCCTATTACTTCCTTGGACTCTATTCCAGATGTGTAGTTGCTAGATCATAGTATAAGTGGACTTGGGAAATCTTTGATCTGCATTGTCAAATTACCTTCTAGCAATGCACCCACTTACAGTTACGCAGGTCCCAGATGACCGGCTAGTGTCCTGCATCCTCACCTGAGCGAGAATCCATGTCCCAGGCACTCTGGGTACTTCACAGAGGACATATCGATGAATTTGTGAGTACGATAGGCTGTGGTCCACTGATCAGCCTTTAAAATTCCTTTTCCAACTATTTTTCCCACTATGTGCTTATTAAAACTTCAGACTTTAGGAAAAAGATTTCCTGAATAGTGAGACTAAGGGGACCCCAGAGTGATTTTTGCATAATGGCTAATCCAATTACATATTGGGAAATCTGTCCTATCCATGGCAATAGTACCACACTAACAGAAGCTTTTATGTCACTTTCCTTTCAAGGTTCTGTGACTTTACAACAGTTCAGTGGGGATTATGCCAAAGAATCTTTCCTTCTTTGAATTAGTAATTCAAATGTCTTTAACCTATGTCAAGAAAAAAATAATTTACAGTAGCCTTTATATGAAGACAAATTAAAAATCTGTTTTTTTTCTTTTTGCAACATCTTAAATGATTATGTAGACTTTCTGCTATTATTGTATCATCAGTGTTACTATATATTTTTATAACTATTGTGATGATGGACGATGACAGGTGCTATTAAATGTGCTCTATCTTCAGTGATAGATTGCCGAGGAGGGGCAGCAGTGGGGTACAGGGATCAGATGCTTCGGGGGACCTTTGGAAGCTCACCACCATGACAGACCCTGGTTGCTAGGAAGCAGCTGAGCAAACCAACCAGTCAGACTGAAGGATGATTTTACTGAGTGTGTACGTGTGTGTGTGAGAGAGAGAGAGAGAGAGAGAGAGAGAGAAGCTGAGACATCGTAGACCATGCAGCCACATTATCTGGCAAAAAACCCTATGTTAATCTAAAAAGCAAACCCAAAAAACACTAATCCTTGAGTTACATTTGTTTTTTGGCAGACCCAGACAGCAGAAGCTGTTCCTTCAACTACCTTTGGTTGATATTTTAAAAATTCCATACTTTTGCCTCATACTACATAGATTTTAAACTGAGCTTTATATTCCAAATGCAAACAGACTTAAAGACCATTTTCCAAATGTGGTGAATTATTAAAATTATTAAAATTATTACATATTTTAGCATGTATGCCACATAAAATAAAAACCGTTATTTTCTAACTATTTAATTGCTCTTTCCACGTTCTGGGAAGGATGCAGGAAAAACAGCCCGCTAAGGGCGCTCAGCCTGGTGCCGAAGCCCCTTGCTGGCTCAGGGGGTGGCCTGTGGCTGGCTCTGCCGCCAGGATGGCCAGGTTCCCACAACGTGGAGGCTCCTTGTCCCAGCGTACTGCAGCCAGATGGAGCGCACCGAGCGGGCTCTGAGCCGGGGTCAGCCCAGACACCACGGTCTTCTTCCTGGTGTCCGTGTCCTCTAGCCAGTGTCAATATTTGCAGCCTCTTACACTGACTTGACACCCATGGAGGTTTTGGGAGCCTGGGAATTGGGCTCGTTGAAGTCTGGTGCAAATCCAAACGCTGTTTGTCACTAACGAGATCTATCCATTCTCTCTCTGTGTGTCTCTCCCTGGAGCCCTGGAGCTCCTTGGGAGTTCCCTGGGGGCTACCAAAGTGCGTGGGGGAAGTCCAGCATCAGGGCCTGAGCACAGTTTCTATCTGTTTGACATGAGGTTTTACTGCAAAATAAAAAGTACTTCGGGGAAAAACAAAGGTGAAAATCAAGGAGTTAGATGATCTCAAAAGTCCATTGTAGTTTTATCCTGTGGTGACTCCATCACTTTCCCAGATTAAGACCTCATTCCTTGGCTGCCAGAGTCCCTAGGTTTGGAGGGATGCCCGACGTATTTCACATAGCAGTGGACGACTGAGAGAAAGCTGTTTTGGAAAATGTGTGAGTTTAACCCTCGATCAGGAGCATGCCTAAACAGGAGACATGTGATTTTTGTTTTGCCCCAACCTCTTATCCATATTCCTAACATCACAGATATTTGCCGTGTTGTGTCATCTAAGTGGGCTTAACTAAATAATAAAAACATGCGCTTCCTTCAATTGATGTATGACACACAGATAACAGTAATATATGTTTGTGCCTTACCATGCCCTACACATCTGCTGCAGAGAGGGAAAGGAGAATGGTGTGTTCCGTTAGGTCCGTAACTTCCCTTAGAAAACCTCCATGTGTTCGTCAGCATGTGGGTTATGGCCCATGCCTGTCAGTTTTCTATAAAATGACCAGTGTCCTGTACTGAGAGTCAGTCTTCAGGGAATGGCCACAGGGGATGGTGCTTCATTCCAGGTATGTTTCATCTGTGTCCTCGGCTAACCTTCCACATCAGGGTGCATTGACTATTAATTCGGAAAGTTCTTGGGAGATTTGGATGGAAAAACAGATCACGCGATACCAGTTTCCAGCCTTCCTCCCTCCAGACCTCAGACGTGCTCCCGCCGGGACCACACCCTCCTTCCTCACTTCTGTCCTGGTGGAGGATGATTTCCTCCTCCCACTGAAGATCCGGATCCCATATCCAGCCTCCTTGTCGAGTCCCTTATCTCTTCATGACACAGTTTTTCTGGGATCCTTTTCTCTCACTTCCTTCTGAATTACTACCACTAGTACCCAGTCATGTTGTTTGATATTTCCCACCTTAAAAAAGATGTGAAGTCTCCCTTCTCGTCTGTGTCTACAAGTGTTTACATGCTTTTTTCTTTTTTTGTCTTTTAATTAATTTATTTTTAAAATTAATTTATTTTTAATATATTTTATTGATTAGGCTATTACAGTTGTTTCATTTTTTTCCCCTTTATTCCCCTCCACCCTGTACCCCTCTCCCACCAGCATTCCCCCACCTTAGTTCATGTCCATGGGTTGTACATATAAGTTCTTTGACTTCTCCATTTCCCACACTATTCTTAACCTCCCCCAGTCTATTTTGTACCTACCATTTATGCTTCTTATTCCCTGTACCTTTTCCCTCATTCTCATCCCTTCCCCTCCCTGCTGATAATCCTCCATGTGATCTCCATTTCCGTGGTCCTATTCCTGCTCTAGTTTGCTTAGTTTTTGTTTTTTAGGTTCACTTGTTGATAATTGTGAGTTTGTTGTCATTTTACTGTTCATAGTTTTTTATTATCTTCTACTTCTTAGATAAGTCCTTTTAACATTTCACATAACAAGGGCTTGGTGATGATGAACTCCATTAACTTGACCTTACCTGGGAAGCACTTTATCTGCCCTTCCATTCTAAATGATAGCTTTGCTGAATAGAGTCATCTTGGATGTAGGTCTTTACCTTTCATGACTTCAAATACTTCTTTCCAGCCCCTTCTTGCCTGTAAGGTTTCTTTTGAGAAATCAGCTGATAGTCTTTTGGGAACTCCTTTGTAGGTAACTGTCTCCTTTTCTCTTGGCAAGCTGTCTCCTTTTTCTCAGAATCTCTTTAAGATTCTGTCCTCTAATCATGGGTAATGTAATTATGATGTGCCTTGGTGTGTGCTTCCTTGGGTCCAATTTCTTTGGGACTCTCTGAGCTTCCTGGACTTCCTGGAAGTCTATTTCCTTCACCAGATTAAGGAAGTTCTCTTTCATTATTTTTGCAAATAAGCTTTCAATTTCTTGCTCTTCTGGTACCTCTATGATTTGGATGTTGGAACCTCTCGTTTACCCCCCACAGTATTGTCACGATGCTTTCTGATGTCACCAGTCACTTGTGCTGTGTCTAGCAAACTCTTTATCCTCAAGCTGGTATTCTCCCTACTTGAAATAGTCTCATCTGTGGACTTGAGAGCAACACTTAGAAGACATGCTTCGCTCCTGGTTTTTCTTGTCCCTAACTGAGCCCCTCTATCAGTTTCCTTTGCTGGTTTCTCCTTCAGCACTTCACCAGTATTGGCATTCTTCCAGGCAGAGTGCTGGGTTCGCTTTTCCACGCTGCCTTTCTTTCCTAGATGATGTCATCAACTCTGTGCTTTGAAATATTATGTTTGTTTTGATGTCTCCTGAATTTATATCTGTAGACCTCACGTGGTTCACATGCGTTCTGCTACCCACTGACATCTCTTAGGATATGTATTCTAGTTTCCTCAAACTTCATGTGTCCAAAGTGGAAATTTTGATTCTTAACCTCACTAGGTCCATTGACTTCTCTCACCTGGTTAGATGCTAGGAGATGACATCGACTTCTTCTTGTCTTGTACCCCGTTCTACCTCTTAGCAATGGCGCTTACACTCCCTGCAGAGCGGATAGCGACCCGTTCTCTTTCTTCCAGATCTACCACTGTCACCTTCACCCAGGCCACCATTATTTCTCTCCTGAAGGACTGCAGCAGCCTGACATCAGGTGTCCTCACCAGCCTTTTCTGTCTTCTAACCCATTGTCCACTCAGCAAGGAAAGACCTTATCCAGGTGTTGCTAGAGCCACAGGACTTATAAAGGCCCTCCAGTGGTTTCCCACTGCACTTAGAATTCAGTTGGAACCTCTTGTCAAGGCCTGCAAATACTCATGGGATCCAACCCTTGGCCAATGCCCCCTCTTCCCCCCTGCCAGCTGCCAGCCCTGCTGGTCATTTCCTTTTTCAGAAGTCTGAGCCCTTTCTCATCTCTGCCTGGAAAGCTCACTCCAGGGCTCATCACTTAGTAGGTCCTTCTCTTCCTTCGGGTCTCTGATCAAATGCTCCACATCTGGAAAGCCTTCCCCAACTACTCTCTCTCATGGTTATCTCCAGACCGTTGCTTATCCTTCATAGCATTTATTACAATTTGTGTTTCTAATTGCTCCAATCTTGTAAGCTGCGCAAGGGTAGAGAAGATGTCTCTAGAGTCTACTGTTTTGTCTTCAGTGAGTAGCATACTTCTTGGCACATAGTAGGTGCTTAATAAATGTTGAATGTACAAATATGTTTCACTTTATTTGGGGATACACAAACACCATGATATATGATTATACCAGTTTTCTAATAAAATGAGAGAAGTAGACTGATTCTGATGAACCAAGTGGAGCAGGAAGTAAAAAAATATATTTGGGTGATTCAGGAAGAAATGTAATCTGTTTCACTACATTTTTATTCAATCTGTCTTTCACTACAAAGGTAATGAATAATATTATATATTTACTATGATCTTTTGGGATTCCGAGGGTATAAAGAAATATAAGTTATAATCGATTACAATAAGTATTTTATAACCTAGTTCAATTATCTAAGTCAACTGTATAAGAAGAATAATTCTTGCTTGAATTTGATGGGTAATTATTTCAACATAATGATTCCAGCGACAACATTCATAGGTAATGTCTCCATTGGCTTCAGTGCCCTTTCGTGCTGATGGGTTTACACTCTGCCAGGTGGAGGGTGAGGGGGCTTCCCCCAGTTAAACTACCTGCTCTTCAGTTCAAACATTTCCATGCTCTGTTTCAGTGAAAAATGTCTTACTGACCCCTGTCCAGTGGGATATGGGTTGCAACTCTTTTTAGGTAGGAGTTATGAGTTAAATCATGTTCGTTTCTGGTTTCCATCTGTCCCTTGAGACGTAATGATAAGATGCTGATTGAAGATAGTTTCCACCCAAAGCCATTGCTAGTTCATTTTTTCCTCTGTGAAAATAAGTGCATTTTTTAATCATGGTACTGACTTTGTTAACAATATGCTCTCAAGAACTTCTTTAAAACCAGCCTCCCCCCCAAAATATTCCTCTTATTCTCTGTCTCGCTGGAAATGTGGTTGCTCTTCCGGCTCCTTTGGTAATGGCTGAGACAACAGTGTGAGTCTCTGAGCTTATGAATAAGACAGGATGACTTATGTGTTTCTTTCATATTTTAGGATTTTAAAAATATACAGTCGTGAATTTTACTCGCCTATTTTTACATCAGGGACTTCTGTGGCATTTCCTCAGTTTTCCTGACATTTAAAAGAAAAGTATTGATGTTCTTAAAGATAGTGTTAAATATAAAATTATTTTTAATCATATCACGTATGCTAGCAATGCTTTGCATGACCATGCACTGTTGAGTGGAATGTGTGACCCAACGTAAAGGAACAGTCTATTTCTATGTTGCTTATCTCACATGTTTTTGAACAACAAATCTCTTGAATCTTTCATATTTACAAAAGCGCAAACATTAGAAAATGTTACTTTATAAAATTTTGGTGCACTTATAAAATATCAACCTTTTGAGATATCATCCACATTCAATAAAATGTACCCATTTGAAAGGTGTGGTTCAACGAGTTTTGAAAAATATACCCACCCTGTAACCCTACCACTTCCGGGCACAAACAGCCTCATCACGAGCAGCTCCCACAGCCCCTTTGCTGCAGCTACCGATCTGCTTCCTGTCTCTGTGAGACTGGTTTGCTCTTTCTAAATTCCCACGTAAGTAGAATCGTATAGCTCGCTGCTTTTTAAATCTGCTTTCTATCACTCAGCATAGATTTTTGTGCTTCATCCATGATGCTATGTGTATCAATAGTTAATTTGGTTTTACCGCTAAATAGTATTGCATTGTATGGATATACCGCTATGCGTTCATTCATTCATCTGTTGTTGGACATATTTCCAGTTTTTAACTAATACAAGTAAAGATTCTATGAATACACTTGTATAATCCCTTGCATGTACTTACTCAGAACTGCTGGGTGATGCTGGATGAGAATAAAAGATATAAAGCTGACCTTTGCAGACGTAAAATGGAACAACATTAACAGTAACTGTCAATAACACAAGCTAGCCAGTTCTGTAACAGAGGTGTCAATTAAGTGTTGGAGAAGAATAGAGAGGAAACTATGAAGTTGGGTAAATATCTACGATTAAAATTTCTGGGATGCAGTTGCCTTGGAACTCTGCCCCTCAGGTGTCCTGCTGTCACAGACAGGCCCAGCTGGCACCCCTTGGTGGCTTCCACCAATTGCACTGTGGCCAGGCTGCCCACAGTCCTGCCACGGTTCCTGGCCAATGACTCCACCCAGTAAGGGAGCTGGGGAGGGTCCAGCCTGGGAGAGGTGGGACTCCACCAGAGCAGGAGCTGGACTTGAGTATTCCCGACCGCACTTCCTTGGGTTTGACAGTCATTCAAGACTCTTTCTACTGACCCTTTCTTCCTTCCCTGCTCCTTCACAGTGTCAGACCTGCCTTATGGTGTGAAGGCTGCCTAGCCCCACCTTCCCCAGGTGACAACTTCCCCAAACAAATCTCTTACTTCTAAAGCCAGTCCCAGCATCAGCTTTTAGGGGACCTGAACTAATAACACACGGGCCATGTCATAAAGGTAAGTTTAAACCCATTGTTGTAATCTGCCAAGCTCATTTTCAAGGTGGTTGTATCATCTTACATTGTCACTAGAAACATGAGAATTTAACTGTTCCCCATCTTCGCCAACACTGAGCATTGTCAATCTTTCTATTATTCATTCTCGGGGGTGTGCAGTGGTATCACATCATGGTTTTCAATTTGTGTGTGTCTGATAACTAAAGATGTTGAGAAATGTTCTCCTTGAGTTTCAGGTAATGCTGAGTGTGCATGTCTGTGAAATGCCTTCTGGAGAGGCACTGGATGGAATGATGATCGATAGAATGAGGGTGAAGTCTGGAGCAGAGCAGAGGTGGGTAAGGCTGGAGAAAAGAAAACGATAAGAAATGAAGATGTTGATGGAATTCCAGCCCTTCAGTAGCTTCTTGTTTTCCTGTTGTTGTCTTGGAAAATATAGTAATGGTTCTAGTGGTTGTTGTTGTGCATTATGAATGAGTGTCTAAAAAATCTAGCTAAGTGGTGTTTCTATGAATTTCAATACATCAGAAGCAGTTAAACAGTGAGTGTTATTCATTTCAAGAATACAGTAACTGGATGTAAAAGACAGAGAACAGACTCGCAGTTTCAAAAAGGTTAAAGTTTTCTTCTACTTCTCTCTAAAATACAAGTTTTCATTTAAGTTTTTGTAGAAAAGTAGGCAATGAACATTTTGGCTCTGTGGCCAAATAGAGAGTTGGTGACCAACTTCATTTAACCCCACTTCCTGACCAACTCCGACCTTATTCTGTTTGGGTTTCTGTTCATATCTTTATACATAAAACTTTGCATATATGTGCTTAAAATTAGAGGAATGTATGTGAGCCATGTCAGGTTATTGACATAAAATATCTATAATTTATCTTTTAGCAAAAGGTAGACCCCAATGGAGACAGTGGTGAATCTTGAAAATGTTGGGTTTCCATGTTTTCTTCCTTAATGAAGCATTTGGGGAGTCAGCAGGTGCCTTTCGATCACAGCACATGTGTTGGGACGCTTTCGTATGTAGATCAGTGCAAGAGAATTTCTGTCTGCACGCCAGTGTGTCGTTGTGTAGTTTTAGACATTAGGCCCTGGTGATTACTGCATAACCCAACTGCCACATAAATTACCTTTATAAATACCACTTTGCATACATAGGCAACATCCAGAATGAAGCAATAAATTGGTCGTGACTCCTGTCTCCAATGGCGCCACTTCATCACTTCCTGGAGCAAGTTGGGGCTGAGGGCACGCTGGTGAACGCCTTTGTCTAATCTCCTATCACGAGGCACCTCATATTTCAATACACAGCGGGTACAGTTGGCCTTTGCAGGAAAGGAAAGTTCGGTTTCCTGCACGTCAGTCTTTTTACCTTCCTGCCTACAGCAAACTTAAAAAAAAAAACTACTTGGGAGAAATGTTAAGCAACCAAACCTTTTGCAAAACATGTCAAGATTAATTGCTAGTTTCACTCACGGAGCTGTGTAGACTGTTTCCTAAGATCCTCATCTTATTAGATACAGTGATTCATTTTCCCTTTCTTGGCAAAACATCTGCTTCCTTGCAGACACCCCCATCAATAATGCAAGGCAGCGATGGGGTTCTGCCAACCTGAACTTACTTAAAAAGACAAAGCGTAAAAACCTTGTGCGAACCTCTTTGGTCTTTGGTACCTAAGACTTTCAATATTTGGTGCTTTGCTTATTCAGAACTCTCATCGTCCTGAGTGATGTTACAAGAATGAGCCAAACCCCTAAATTTGGTTTATATTCAACCCCAATTGGAAAGTTGTTAATGTGAATTACTGAGCACAGTTTTCCATATCCTTCTGTTCTGTGATCTCACGGAGCTAATCCTGAAGCTTCTGTGTCTTGAAAGAGTTACCTGGTCTTTAGTCCATGTGGTGAAGCCTGAGACTGGCTGATTCAACCTCCATTCCTACCTCCTTTCTTCCTTCTGGCGCTCCAGTACCCTTGCGGCTCTCCTTGTGTCTAAGAAAGGTTGCGTGGTGTGTTTCTCAGTGAAATACCGCTGTGGGTTGTCTGAAAATTTTCCGCTTTCCTTACACCAAGGAGAGACCTGGTCAGAATCAGCCTGTGTTAAAGTGCACATGATGCTGGCAGCTGTGACAGCGAACTTGGGAGACAAGGCGACAAGCGTGGGAATCCGAGATGTACTGGCCCTGACCTATCCGGACCTCGGAACCACTGCCCGAGGCCTCCGCCTCTTGTCCTGTGTGGAAAACATTGGCTCCCTTCCTCGGCCACGCCGGGCAGGTGCTCTGTTCTTTGCAACTGCAAGTAGATGGTACGGTGACCACGAGACACAGCAATAGAAGTCAGCTTTACATTCGGACCCCAGATGTGCCGGGGGGGGGGGCTCTTTCATCTGCAAACGGGGTTCGAAAGCCAGTGAAACAATAAAATAGGCTTTATTTTTGACCTTCAGGCAAACCTTTATTGCAGTTGATTCCAGGTCAGTGCGAAAAGCAGGCCTCCTCTTAGCAACACTGACGGAAGGTTATTAAAGTTCATTCTTCAGGTGGACATCGAAGGGCTTTCCCCGTAGTTTCCTAGAAAAGCAACAGGCATTCTGACCTCCGTTTTTTTTTTCTCATGACCTTTCCAAAATGACATAGCCTCTCATTTTCTTTGATTTCTTCCTTTTACCTGAGACCCCCCAGCCCCTCCTCACCTGTGTAGTGGACATAACCCACCCCCCCAACAAATCGCTCTGATCCCTCCAGGCCCCCAGGCAGACAGTAACTCCGTGACCGTTAGCACAGAGTTTTTCATGTTGCAACTCTCTCTTTTTAAAAAGGATTTTTTTAGACCCATGGACAAAAACTAGGGAGGGAGATGGGGAGGGCTGGGGCATTGGGCTGGGATGGGAGTAAAAGACAGAAAACTGTACAAGAACAATTAAAATAAAAAAAGAAAAAAAGACTTTTTTAAAATTTATTTTTAGAGAGAGAGGGGAAGGGAGGGAGAAAGAGAGGGAGGGAAACATCACTGTGTGGTTGCCTTTTGGGCGCCCTCAACTGGGGGCCTGGCCCACAACCCAGGCATGTGTCCTGGCTGGGAATTGAACTGGTGACCCTTTGGTTCATAGGCCACACCAGCCCGGGCTCATGTTGCATCTCTTATTGCTCTTTATTCTGGCATATGTTCTGAATCTTCCCTCAGAGCCCACGCTTCCAGAGAGCAGAGGATGCGGTTCAGGACTGAAGGCGCCATGAACGGTGCCTTCTCACGGTGGGCACATGGTTGGTGCTTATCCAGCTCATGCGCATGGGTGCAGACACGTCTCACTCTCTCCAGCTTTGGGTGCAGCGACCCTGACGCTGCAAACATGGACCTGCCTGCTTTGAAAACACCTGTCAAAGGAAACACCTGTCAAAAGGAGCACTGTGCAAACTGCTCTCAGAAACCTCAATATAAAATCACAGAAGTCCGTAGAGAAAAGTGCAAAAGAACTCGATTAGCTATTTCACAGATAATTCAAATGACCAAAAGAATCTATGAAAAACGTCAACTTTAGTGACACTGAAAAATTGCAAGTTAAAATAACAAAATACCTTTTTTAAAAAAACTATCAAATTAAGAACCATTTCATTCCTAAGATGCTGGTGGCCGTGGTGCATGCAGGTGGCTCTCACTGCTGCCGGCAGAGGCGTGCGCGCCGGCGTCCGAGGGGGCGGTAGTTGACCTACTTCTAGGACTCGTTCCTAACATTTAGGAAATAATGAGAGAAGAGCAAAAATTAACTAAAGCATTTAAAAGA